>WAAB01001490.1:0-34983 GCA_013389865.1 Piaya cayana | reverse complement strand
TAGGTTAGAGATTAGGAGGAAGTTTTTCACGGAAAGGGTCATTAGGCACTGGAATATGCTGCCCAGGGAGGTGGTTGATTCGCCTTCCCTGGAGGTGTTTAAGTTACGAGTGGACGAGGTCCTGAGGGACATGGTTTAGTGTTTTGTGGGAGTGGTTGGACTCGATGATCCAGTAGGTCTCTTCCAACCCAGTGATTCTGTGATTCTGTGATTCTGTCAGGAAACTCAGCAAAATCTTGCAATGCACCCAGGAGTATCTCTCAGAGAAACGGAAACATTTTCAGAGCCAGTTTTACTCCTTTGGAGTTATTATTTCTAGGAATGCTAGAGGACCCTTCTACATCCATTTTTTTAGGCTCCTCAGTTGCAATTCACTGCGGTAGCTTCTAATTATCTAATCGTCCATTCAAGCCCTAGCTTCTTTGCCAAGACTACTGTCAAGGGGACCAGCCAATGCCAGACAAGATTCTGATCCAGATGTTCACTAGTAATAGACTGGGACAAACTCACTCCAAAAGCCAAACAGCAATTTGTGAAAGCTTTCCAAGCAGTAGTGAAGCTGGATGAGAACCAGTGCTGTAGAAGTGACCTTGAACTTTCATGAAGCAATACCAAGTGTCTGGAAGAAGTAAATCCTTCCAGTTACAAGCAAGCAAAACAATAATTCAAGGAAGTGGAAGGTGGTGAATCAAAGATGTACTCAGATCTCTTTTGATAGCACTAATTATCATCCCTGGTCCAACTGAGCGGAGAGGGGAAGTGGCCATGTATCTGAAACATGTATCTGAAGCCCTAGGACATGTTAAAAATGGCACTTTTCAGGAAAACTAAAGCAAACATGAAAGGAAAGTCAAAGAAAAGGGCATTTGGCCTTCTGCAGGTACACACTAAATTAAGGAGAGAACAATGCAAACCTGTCAATCCTCCCTATGATTCCAAGTAAAATTCTTTCAATTTGACATATGCTGCAGCCCAAGGAAGACACTTGCAAGAACTCCAAAGAAAGACATGGCTTAAGCAGCTGCCACAAGACTGCCCATGCTTGGACAACTATCTAATTATCTCCCTAACATCTCCCTCTCTATCTATTTGTCAGCACTTTATCCATACAACTGCTTGTGTTTGGTGCTCTTTTTCAGTCTTTAGCATTAGCAGCTTTGTTGGGAAATACTCAGTTTGTTGAAATCTACATGTTTTGCAGGAACTCATTGTCCTGAGGAAACCCTTGCGGGGCAACACAGAAACCTGCATACAGAAGACCTACATGGGATATGAAAGTTCTGGGCTCAAGTTCCCAGTCTACTTTTCTGGACCTAAGACTTGAACTTGGCTTTCCCCCAGCATAGTTAAATGCTTTGATTGGTGTAATTTCTTCTTCTGGGAACATCCTCTCTTGTTGGAACGCTTTCACTCTGTGTGAATCAATAAATGCTTCTTTGGCAACAGCTCAGTCCTACAGCTACTACAGAACCAGACTGTGGAAAAGCCCAGATAAAATCTGTTCCAGTAAATATTTGTGGTATCCCACACAAGAATCCTGACCATTTGGATACTGTCTATCCTACATGCCAGGGATTTTTCTTTCCCTCTGACAAAGCTTCATAAGTGTCTTTGTTTGTGGAACAGAAAAAAAAAATGATTCACAAAATACTTCATTAGATTTGAGAAAAAGAAACATATCTGAAAAAAAAGGTTTGGTCCACAGAGACTCTGGTAGGCTTTACTTTCTTCTCTTGCCAACTGTAAAGTTGTTCTAGTCAGGTACTGGTCTGAGTTTATAAAAGCCTTTGTGAGGCCACAGAATCATAGAATAATCAGGTTGGAAGAGACCCACCAGATCATCAAGTCCAATCATTCCTATCAAGCACTAAACTATGTCCCTTAGCACCTCCTGCTTGCTCCAGGTTCACTAGCAAACAGCGAGAAAGAGCTGCCACTTCTTCCAGCCAAATTAAGATGAAAGGATGAAAGAGGAGGGCCAAGGGGAGTAGAATGATCTGAGAAAGGCTTAAAACATTAATGCTATTAAATCAGCGGTAGTGCCATTACGGACTAAAAAGACAAGGGTAAAGGGCACAAAGTGGTTCCAAGGGTCACTGACCCCGGCCACAACCACTGTGGGAATGCAGGGTTACTGCCAGGAAAGCAGCACTAGTATTTACAATAGGATAAGCTGTTTCCTCAGCTCAATGAATCCAACTCTTCTGGAAGCACAAAACAAGGAGGAGAGAACATAAGACCACAACCATAGTGAGAAAGAAACAGGATGGTGCTGCAGTTCTTTCACAAGAGGGACACATAAGCTTCTGGGTTTTCAAAATAGCACTTTTGGCTGCAGAGGTTTTTGCTTAGAATCCTGAAATCTTCTAATAGGAAAACTTACTGTAAAGACCTCCCCTCAGCTCATACCCTCTCCTCATACTGTTCTTTCTCCTCCCCATTTCTCATATCTTCTTGTGGCTGTTTTTCAGTTCCCCAACTTTGCCTATTCACTTTCATCCAAATCTTCTGAGTTTTTCCAGTATTTTCCCTTCCCTGGATCTACAATCCCATGGTTGCAAAGAAGGGGCACACAGCAGAGCTTTTTCCTACTTGGACTCTCTTAGACTTTCCTAGCACCCTTTTAATTTCCCACAGCTTTCCATATTAACTCCTATCAGTATGGAAGGCAAAAAAATAGCCCGCCTGCATTCGGGGTTGAGGAAGAGGGGTTTAAAGTAGTACAGACCAAGCAAAGTTTTCTGAATAGTCAGGAGCTCTGGGTGTTGGTGTAGGGGGAAGAAGATGAGAAGAAGATACAGCAAGTTGGTCTGATTTGGCAAACTGACTGAAGGAGGAAGGTTGGAAATACAGCCTAAACTGTTAACAGAAGCTTTCTTCTCATGCCCAGAAACACACTCATGACTTTGGAGTACAAGATGGAAGAACAATGGGTTCTTGTAAGTTATGTAATTATATAAAGAGAGAATGTGTATATGTATACACAATACATCATCATCTAGTCATCCATTTTGTTCCTTTTGAATAATGGCACGGAGACACACAGCGGGATTGTGTATGACCTCGACATGACTCAAGGACAAAGATGATGCTTAGTCAACAGGAATCTCTTCAACATATTGTTCACTTCACAGAGTCATACTTAAGGGCAGAAAGACCACATGGATGCCCTCCTTTATATTAGGTCACAGAATTACATTTTGAGCATAATGGTAATGAGTTAAAATGACTCTTCCATTAAGGCACTGGATAGATGCTGAGGATATGCAAAATGGAAAATATCCTTGTTAGTCTTTCCAATATTCAATCATACTTTTATTGAAAGAAATGTAACTTATTTTTAAAATGAACTACACTAGCAGCTTTAGAACAAACTGCATTAGCTTCCAGATGTTGGTTCCTGTCATTGTGAAAAGGTTCTTTGATCATGGTGGTGGTGGGGGGAAAGTGCACCTGGCATTTTCTTCTTCATAAAGGTACCTCTACGATGAGTTAGTTCTCAGTATTTTTTAATCTGAGCTCTGCTTGCTTCTTCCAAGTCATCTTGGTTGCACATCTTAGGAGAACATCATCTGCTGTGCTCTTTTCATTTTTTCTACCTTCCTTTTAAAAACTCTCCACAAAAAGCTACATGCTTTCTTATACTAGCAGTCAGTTAATCCCATGCACATCAGTTAAAAATCACTCCTACTTCTCAGTCCTGTGGTCAACTCTAAGGAATGCCATAGTCTTTTTTTCTATATACAGCTATAGAATGAAGGACTGTAAGATACAGTACTTGCACCAAAGCATATTGCTTTGTATATGTCGGCTAGTATAGGTTTTGTAAGAATTAGTTTTCCTTGTGCCTCTTAATCGCATTTTATAAAGTTTTTCTCATCATTTGTTACCTTACCTTGTGACACTGCAAAACTTAAAATGTAGCTATGGTACATAGTTACTTCCAAATCACAGACAAAACTGTTGAATAGCACTGAACTTGCTATCAGTTCTTCCCAAGTCCCATGGACTATCTCCCATTTGACGACACTTCCCACAAATGGTGCCTTTGAGCTCTCTTATTTAACCAGTTCTTAATCCATTTAACAGCCACTTTACCGATATCATGTAATGCTAAAATTTTAGCTGGAATATAATGCAGTACTAAGTCAAATGCTTTATTAAAGTATAAGTACATCACATCTACACAATTGCCTTTAAGAGTGCATTCTTTCAGATTATGTTCCTAAAATCAAGGCGTTTTGACAAGACCTACTTTACTTGAAGCTATGTCAACTGGCATTAATTATATCCTTTTTCTTTAGCAACTGATATGAATTCCATATCAGATTTTCCATTACTTTCTTATTCTTTTTTGACTTTTGGCATGCAAAGGCAGGGCATGATGAAGTCATAGCATGTTTGGGAATGGGAGAACAGGAGAGACGTGAAATAACATAGTTGCTCCCAAAGGTGCTACCAAACACTACTAATAGGAAATTACAGTCCTCCTAGCTTCCTTCCATTCCACATCCAGAGTTAATCATCTCCAGGGGATCTCACAGCCCTTGATATAGCAAAGAAATCCTCAAATGGAACAAAAGCTAATATCAGTAATTCAGAGACTTCCTAAGACCCTTAACTTGCTTATTTAAGACTTTCTCATTTTGGATATTGTTTAAAACTCCCTGTGGTAACCGGAAAGGACTGGAAAGGCCTATGGATCCTTATGTGATACACAAGTACATTGTCCTTTTCAGATATAGGGCAAAATTACTTTTTGCACGTGTCAGGTTCTGCAGAGGTTAAATAAACTGCACAAGACTCTGCAGGATTTTTGTCTGGCATATACAGCTTTGGAAGTCTCTTCCCACCATGGGCTAGATTATGTGATTAAGTAGGGAAGCCTGCCCATAAGAGATTTAATTGGTTTACATAAAAAAATGTAAAGGAGAAAATCACAGAGACAGAGAACTGTGAAGGGATTTCAGCTTTAAAGCTTTGTAAAACCTTTAAAGTTTTAAGCCAGCAAATGCGAGCTGATAAACTAGTATGACATTGCAACAATCCTGTAACCCAATTCTATGCCTTGGGGCCTTCATCAGTCTATTCAGGACTTAAGACACTGAGCCAGACAGCGGGACATTTAAAAACATAGCTAAGTACTTTAGGGTGTTCTTGGAAAGACACTACAGGATCACAGGGTATCAGGGTTCCTACATCAGGCAGCCAAAGAATTTTCTGCCAGATTCATCCCCTGAACACAGAGCTATAGCCTGGACTCCAATCTCTCACCATATTTCTCAGTTTCCTGTGTTGAGAGGAGGGGTCGGGGGGGGGAGGTGANGGGGGATGACGGGGGGGGGGGGTGTGTGACAAGGCAGGACTAAAAACCATGAAAATGATGTCATCATGTGGCCCCTGTCGGAAGTCTGAAGCCACAGCCTGACCTTCCTACTTCTCAGCACTGTAGCCTCTGCAACTTTTGGCAGTTCCCTCAGGAGATGAAGGTATTCAGGATATCTGTCAAAAAAAGGACTACTCTGCTGCAGCTGAACACTTATCATTTTCATGTCCTTCTGTTACTATATGGTTGTACAGCAAGGTTTTGGGAACAAACCTTTCCATTGAAGCACTAAGCGCAACAAGTAGCAGGCCAGGCTACTTTGGCAAGTTATGGGAAGTCATTCACAACCTTGCAAGAAGGTTATTTACTTCTCTGTAGGCATCTATCAGTACATGCACAAAATAAAATAACCACAACTGCCAAGCCTCTCTCTCACTAAAATGCCAATTATTTTTTACACTCTCCATTAGTATCCAGGGATGTGTTCATTCCCAGGTGCCTCCACACTCCCTCATGAACCACAGAGCAGCTCCAATCTGAGAAACCAAATTGTACATAGGGCTAGAGCTGGCTCTGAGTGAGTCTTTCCCCAGCACAAGCAGAAAACCCGTGTTCTGAACTCACCATCTGCTCAATGTCACTGACAGACCATCAGTTGCAGAGCCTAAGCATCCAACATCTTTACACACAATAAAAAGATTTTTTTCTAGATATATTTCATGTTAGCTTGTCCTCTACATAGCCTCTCTTTGGTGTGAGGAGAAGGCCTAATCAGTCCCCTACGTCAGTAACAGAGTTACAGGATCAAACTCTTCATGGCTTCCTTTGCTGTTTTGCCTAACAGGACCATCCACCAGTAACTCACCCTGCTTTGCCATGGAGCTAGTTGCTGTATGCTAAACTGATGGCAACAGGCAGGCTAAGGCTTCCCTGTGTCTCCACTTAGCAACATCACTGAATGGTCATGGCTGGAAGGAACCTCTGGAGATCATCTAGTCCAATTCCCCAGCTAAAGCAAGTTCACCTGGAGTAGGTGAACAGGAATGTGTCCAGGCGGGTTTTGAACATCTCCAGAGAAGGAGATTCCACAATATCCCTGGGCAGTCTGTTCCAGTACTTTGTCACCCTCAGAGGTGGAACTTCCTGTGTTCCAGTTTGTACCTCTTTCCCCTTGTCCTGTCACTGAGCACTGCCGAGAAGAGTCTGGTCCCCTCATCGTGACACCCGGCCCTTGGATATTATAAGCATTGATAAGGTCCACTCTCAGTCTTCTAAGAGAGATGCTCCATTCCCCCAGTCATCTTCACAGCCCTCCACTGGACTCTCACCAGTAGTTCCTTACCTTTCCTGAGCTGAGGAGCCCAGAACTGGACACAATACTCCAGATGTGGCCTCACTAGGGCAGAGTTGAGGAGGAGGATAACCTGCCCTCTATCTAATTGCTGCACTTTTCCTGATGCACCCCAGAATACTGTTGGCCTTCTTGGTCACAAGGCACATTGCTGACTCATCATCAACTTGTTGTCTACCAGGACTCTGGGATCCTTATCTGCAGAGCTGCTTTCCAGCTGCAGTCCACCCCTAACCTGTACTAGTACATGGGGTTAATCTCCCCTAGGTGTAGAATTCTACACTTGCATTTGTTGAACTCCATTAGTTCCCCCTCTGCCCAACACTCCAGCCTGTCCAGGTCTTGCTGAATGGCAGCACAGCACTACAGTACAACAGCCACTCCTCCCAGTTTTGTATCATCAGCAAACTTGCTAAGGACACATTCCATTCCCTCATCCAGCTCTCTGATGAACACGTAGAACAAAACTTGGACCCAGTTCTGACCCCTGGGGAGCACCACTTCCCATGGGCTTCCGACTAGACTGCACCACCAATAACAACACTCTGAGATTTGCTATCCAGCCAGCTCCCAATCCACCACTGTCCACTCATATGGTCTTTAATGGGGGAAAACCACGGAACAGTCATTTCCAAAGGTGCAGAATTAGGCTGTCCCAACTGCCTTCCTGTAGAGCTGCAGGAGTGACAGGGGCCAGGCTCATATCAGCAACCGGCATGTGTATTTCTGCGAGTCTGTGCCATGATTGACTTGGAAGAGTTATAGAATCACTAGGTTGAAAAGGACCCCCTGGATCATCGAGTCCAACCAGTCCCATCAATCCCTAAANCCTCAGCTGTTCCTCATGAGGCCTGTTCTCCCACCCCTTCACCAGCTTCGTTGCTCTTCTCTGGACTTGCTCCAGAGCCTCAACCTCCTTCTTGTGGTGAGGGACACAGAACTGAATACAGGATTCGAGCTGTGGTCTCACCAGTGCAAATTATGCGGTTGTTTAACCCACTTGAGAGCCTGGACTGCTATTCACCACGTTTCTGCCATTCTCAGGTGAAAAGGAACGCTGTTTAAAAACGAGACTTTGAAAGGCTCTTCCAGATTTGAGGAATTTTTTAAACGGGCCATCAAAACCAGCACAAGAGAAAGGGGCTGGAGGCCGCGGCCCCCTGAGGAACGCCGGTGGCAGAGGGCAGTGACAGGAGGAACTCCCCCAGGCAGGCTCGCTCCGCCGTTCGGCTTCTCCCCTCGCCGCCGCCGGGACGGTGACCGATCGCCGGTGGGAAGGAGTCCTGCCCGCCCCAACCGCGGGAGTTTGGCGTCCCCCCGTGGCCACGGCCTCGAACGGCAAGAGAACACAGCTTGTCCCCCGGAGCAGAGCAGCTCCCGGCAGAGGCAGAGCTCCCGTTTCTCCTCACCGGAGGATTCCCCTTGCCTCACGGACCATCCCCGAGAGCCGCCCCTGCCCCGGCACGGGGCTCATGGCAGCGGGCACAGGGCTTTCTCCAGCAGGACCACAGAACTACTGAGCGCGGCTGGAAGTTCGCTCTGTTCCTGAGCGCAGGCGAGAGTAAAAAAAGGCAACAAAGTATCAGTTATTCAGGAGAAAAGGCTTTGACAACTCTGTCGCTTATGAAGGGTGATGAAAGCTCCGTTTGACTCCTCCAAAGAGCCCTCCCGCAGGAAACAGCAAAGGACGTGGGTTTGGGGTTTTTTGTTGTTGGTTTTTTTTTTTTTTTTTGCCTGGGAGGGGAGACTTGTCTCTGTGAATGGGAGGCGTTTATTCGTCACGAAAAGAGCAAAAAGCCACCAGCCCGATTTCCTTCAAAACCCTCTTTAAACACCAGCACAGGGAGGGAAAAATACTTGAGGAAAAGCAGCATGTGCTCGTAAATTTTGCTGACTGAACAGCTGAGTGTAAAGAGCTCCGGGCATTAAAGGAGAAAATTCAAAGGGAGCTGTGGGAGGTGGGGGAGAGAAAAGAAAAAAAAAAGGTACCAATGATATCCGCTCACTGGGGCATGTCCTACAAGCAGTGAGATACTCTCTGGATAGCAGTGGAGCAGGGAAGGAAGAAAGAAGGGGCTCACAGTACAATGCAGGCATTCCCCATACAGGAATATGGGCATTTTAGCATAAAGTAGATAGACAGCTTTTACCTGCCAGGATCACTCCACCCATATTCACTGCTGAGACCTACTATCAACTCTTTGGCAGTATGGATTTATGAATAGAGAGAAAATAAAGATAAATTCAGCTAGTTTTATTATGACAACACAAGAGAATGACCCATGCAGTATTACATACTAGGAGAAGTCCGGCTAGAAAGCTGCCTGGAGGAGAAGGACCTGGGGGTGTTGGTTGACAGCCAAGTGACCATGAGCCAGCAGTGTGCCCAGGTGGCCAAGAAGGCCAGTGGCATCTTGGCTTGGATCAGAAACAGTGTGACTAGCAGGTCCAGGGAGGTTATTCTCCCTCTGTACTTGGCATTGGTGAGACCGCTCCTTGAATACTGTGTGCAGTTCTGGGCCCCTCAGCACAAGAAAGATGTTGAGGTTCTTGGAGCGTGTCCAGAGAAGAGCAACAAGGCTGGTGAAGGGGCTGGAAAACAAGTCTTATGAGGAGCAGCTGAGGGAATTGGGGTTATTTATCCTTGAGAAGAGATGGCTGAGGGGAGACCTTATTGCTCTCTACAACTACCTGAAAGGAGGTTGTGGAGAGAAGGGAGCTGGCCTCTTCTCCCAAGTGACAGAGGACAGGACAAGAGGGAATTGCCTCAAGCTCCACCAGGGGAGGTTCAGACTGGACATCAGGAAAAAAATTTTCACAGAAAGGGTCACTGGGCACTGGCAGAGGCTGCCCAGGGAGGTGGTTGAGTCACCATCCCTGGAGGTGTTTAAAGGACGGGTGGGTGAGGTGCTGAGGGGCATGGTTTAGGGATTGATGGGACTGGTTGGACTCAATGATCCCATGGGTCTTTTACAACCTAGTGATTCTGTGATTCCATGACCTGGCAGGTGACACAAAGCAAAGGAGAATATAGGCTGTATATTAAGAAAATCTGAGCAGGCTGTCCCTCTTGGTATGAATCAGTTTAATCCTCTTTATGACTGGCTGAAGATGAAAAAACAATGGAGAAAACTGTCTTGGGCTGCTTTTATAAAACAGCAGTTTATAGCATTTTTATCGTTTATCACCCAAATCTCTGCACTGTAATTTTAATCTAATTTTTGGCCAAATCAGGCCTTGCACTGTACCACGGGCTCCCTATGTCTAGTACTCTTGCTCTGATAGGAAAAAGAAAGAAAAAGAAAAAAGCAGAGTTAGCTTAGAGGAAAACACACCTCCAGCAGAAAGAATACAATGAAATTACAAACACCTACCTGCTACCAATAATACAACAGAGATTACAGTTTTCAGAGTAATATGTATACACATAACCTACTTGGTTCCTGTTCCTATCATCAGCCAACAGCCACTGCTGCTGTCACAGGACACATAGACTAAACTACCAAGAACAGCAGTTTAAACATCCATTCGACTGTGAACTTGAGCACCCAAAGTACAGGAGAGTATTCCATTTTGTTGGGTTTTTTTTTAAAGTAATGTCTTTAAAATTCAGCTTGAAAAGTGAAAGCAGTACAGGTTCTCGGTTGGCACTTAAACTTGAACCACTAAATCCACATAATCGACTGTCCAGGCTTCTAGATTCATGGCTTGTTAAAATAAGAAATTTTGACAACAGGATCCTTTTTTCTCAGTAGAGGGAGATGTTTTGGTTTATTCAATTAGTTCAGTTTAAAGAACTGTTCACTGAAAGGTGAGAAAGCCACTGGGACTTGAAAAATTCTTTTTTTTTTTTACAAAAAACTAAGGAAAATAAAGCATGAGGATGTAAAATAAGCTAGTTTAAAATACTGAAAGACATAACAAACAAACAATCATTTTGTTAGTTTTCCTATGTATAAACAGATCTTTTAGAATTTGATTTCAGTATTTTATTGAGCTTGAAGTAAAACTAAACTTCAAGAATCTGGATAGATAACGAATAAAAAAAATTAAAGCTATTTGTGCATGGTAATTTAATTCCAGTTTCACTTCAATTAGATTTTGACACAAATTAATCTTCTGATAAAAATGAACCTATAATTTTCTATTATAATAAAATGTAAAAATTAGGATCCTAAATGCATGCACATTAAACCACAGTATTGTTTGATTCAAACTAGTACAGGTATAGCTCATCCTCCTGGTCAGCAGTAGTATCATACTTAGCATACCAGCCTGTATTTGACAAAAAGAAGAGGGCAGTAGTGAATACCAAAATTAAATCTGCATTTCCTTAGGAATTTAAAATGTAAAATTGCATGACAAGATTAAAATAGATAAAAAGATCACTTTTCCTGTATCTCAGTTTAAGTCTTCGATCTGAATCAATACACATTTGCAAACTCCTGGAGTGGAAATAAAATCGAAAAAAAGAAATTGGGTTTTAGGATTTCAGCTAAATTTGTTAATCAAAATAATAAAATAATTAATTCAGTGGATTACATTAATCTTCCTGGAGTTACATGCTCAACTGTGAGAAAATTCTTGATTTGCAATGGATTTTCAAACTTCTACTCAGAAAAACAGAAGTATAGTTAGAAAAGCAAATACAGAAGCTTTTTCCTTTTCTTACTCCAGACAATTGAAAAATCTTATGAAGTATTAACTTTAACTGTGTGCACATAAACACATTGGAAATTGAGCTTCTGCTACCCAATTTGCTGATCTCCCAGACTGTTAAGCTAAAAAAGAATTCCTTGAAATCACTTAAATGCACTTTTCAGATAGCTGGCATTTAAAAAGAAATCTCGTCACCGCTAAATCATCACATAACTCAAAACCACAATTTTGATCATACAAAGAAAAGCCCATGAGATATTGCGTTTTTCAGATCATACTGGAAATTTGCGAATTACACACTTCCAAGACTGGAACAGGATAGAGAAGAACTTCCAAAAGTTTCTTGATTCTGAACCCTAAACTGTCAAACCTACTAGTCAAGAGACTCAGTGCTGCTATTTTTGCTGAGTTTGGGATGTACATTAGATCATAGTGTTTTAATGAAAGGTTCAATGCCTTTTACAACCAGATGGAAATACTACTTTCAAAGAATTGTTCTTATTTTTATGTCTAAATTGTTATCTATTAGCAGAAATAATTTCATTTCTCCATAGTCCAAGAGTGAAAACATTTGCTAGCAAACATCTGCCTTGTTGAAGGCAGGGGACTTTGAGAATCAATTCAAGTAGAGCTATCTAAGCACCAAAAGTCTGGTTTTGTCTGAAGGCATCAATCATCTCCTTCCCTAGCATTCTGTATCTGTTCTAGACAAAAAGCTGTGTTTCAAATCTGTTTAAATCAGCAAGCAGAAGTCCCGTTACTTTCATCACAGCCTGCAGCCCATGCATTTTAAGACAGAGAACACAATGCTGCCTCATGCAATGCCTAACACCCTGTCAACATGAGGACATAATCACAGAAGCAACAGAAATCTCTCCTTGAGGTAGTTCTGAGACATCAGTGTCCTAAAGAAACAATTTCAAACAGTAGCTACATATTGGGTTTATTGGATTTTATGTCATTCTTTGTCTATATTCATGACAATGAAGTGTTTAGTTGCATTGGGGTTTGCCATGAACTATGGAATCTCCAGCAGAGAGCAGATTTCACCTGGATTTCGTACTAGCTGAAGCAATGGGTGCACATTAGCTCAGAAAATCAGGCAATTTCTTCAGAGATTTAGCAGATTTAAGAAATTACTCCAAGGGCTCAGGCTTGGAGGAGCACACTCATACATTTTTTACTGGTAGGAATGCCCAATCAAAAGAGTTTGGATATGACTTCTTCATAAAAACAGCAGTCTATATCCCTCACTGGAGCCATGTACCTTTACCACAGAGTGAGATACTTCACGTTAAGGACCCCTTTGCCCATATTATCTATGTGCAAACACAAGCCAACACTTAAAAATCTAAATACATTTGATTGTGCTACTTTATTAGCAATTACAGTGAGAGTGTGATTGCTGGGAGCTCTTCCTTATCTTTTCTGAGATTGTTAGTCTTTTAAGACTTTTTTCTCTCTTTCATATTTTGTCCAACTGAGTTGAAAAACTGACTAGATGTAGTGTTATCCTCACCTAATATCATCCTTCTGTTCTACTGATCTACTGTTTCTTTCCCTTACAATCCTCTTACAGTATAAGAAGGTTTATTTTCCTTCTGCTCTTTACCCTAATTCTGTACATTTACAAGCTTCATCTTTTTACTACATGTTTCAGAAGCTCTTAATTTTAGGCTTAAAGTCTGTGAGCAAATTTCTGTTGGACATTTTATACTTCCTTGTACTCTCTTCTTTCAGGGGGTGACTGATCCATCAAGTCTTAATTTGGCAGGTCTATAGGATTCTCTTGACACATTCATGGATAACTTAATACTTCCGCCCACTATGCCATAAATAGATTTTTTTTTCAGTCCACATATTTTGATTTCTGTAATCCTGTTCCATTGGACTAATGGCAGGAACACTGATCTGTCAAGGAAATTACCCATAAACAGTTAAGGAACAGTAGTTTGTCCCATTGAACAAGCTGGAAAAAGTGTATCTACCCAAAAGAAACTTGTAGGTTATGATGAGATGGTAGTTCAATAATTGACTTTGCATGATATAGTTAGATTCATTGAAAGACCAAATAGCTTCAGCTATGGTCAGGTCTACTAGTGTTTCTTGAGCTGCCTTTTGTGTGTGCCCTTCTGATTGATGTGCATTTGCTATTTGCCAAAACGAACAGATACTCTCTTGGGGTTATGGTTCTGGCTATAATCCATTTTGGACACCTACCAGCTGCTATATTGGAGGAATTTCTCACCGAGGGTTCAAGCAAGTGAACAGAATATGTATGACAACAAGAAATCATTTTTATCCCTTATTACAATGCAGAAATCATCAAACATATGGTAGTCAAAGCAAAAGGCCTTCCTGGGACACATTCGGGCAATAATCTTAGGCTAGAGTGGCCTTTCCTTAGTTTCTAGGAGGAAACTAGAAAGTATAGCCAGCCTGTCATTTCACTGACCATACTTTCCCTTCTGAAACTAAATCAATAATTACAGATTGATTAAGTGCATTTGAAAACTCCCGATTTTGGAATTCAACATGGGATAGGACAAAATTCACAGATGTCAACATTCCACAGAGAAAAATGAAAATCAACGGATCTGACCTTTCAGGCCTGTATTAAGGACACTGCCTGGTTGCATTCTGCAATTTAAATTTAATTTTGCAATAAAGTTAATTTTTTAATGGCTTTCCTTCCGAGACTAAGGGGAATTATGGGACTACTTTGCTTATTCTCCCTTGGGAATCTCAGGCTGAGCTGCCATGTTCTAAATCATTTCTCACAGTCAGGCCCTATTAATCACCCAGGGCTTTGCACAGCTAGGCATCATATTATCCACTGATAATTCCATGTATTTTTAGAGAGCTGGAAGGATCTTCAAGTGCTTTGAAAGCTATGTGACAAATCATCCCATACTCATAGAAATCAACTCAATTGTATATAAACTGTAACAGCTTTCAGGGTAAAGGTCAATGTCTTCTGATTCTGCAGTGACTGGACCCATATGGTCACAGCTCATCCTCATGGTTTCACCTCATCTGTATGAGTAAGTATATCAAAGGAATAACTGACACACACTCATTTCCACCTCACTAGATATACGTGACCCAACAGGGGTTGGAAATGAGGAATTAACTTTCTCTTCTAAAAATATGCAAGTAACACTGTTTTTAAAATTGTTTTAATTGTAGTTTGATAGGAATTACAGCAAAACAAAGGCTCCACATAATTCCAGGACAACCCAGCATCCTTCACATCCTGCCATGAAAGACTCACCACCAAGATACCTGTCTGCCTTCTACCTGCTCAAGGTCAACCCTCTTCGGAAGGAATAGCAACATAACATAAAGGAACCTTCCATACATTCTCCACTTCTGGCTTTATATGGCACAGGCACTACCAAGCCTCAGGGAATCAGTTAACCCCACGACAGCAGCTGGTGAGATGTGATGTGTACAAAGCAGCTCTGCAACAACCATATACAGCCCCGTAAAGACAAAGTTGCAGCTATAGCAGCACTACTAGGGAAGTAGAATGACTTCACATGACCCTACATCTGCCTTGGCTCTCTCCTCAGCATGAAGAAAATTATCGGAAACACCCATCACATACTTGAGAGGTAAAAACACTTACTGATTATAATTTCTGTATTTCCTTGCCGATCTCTTTCCGTAATATTATCTTACGGATGAAGTGGTATGGTCTGATAGATAAATTGCAGTGATTTCTACTGGTAAGAAAGGATCAGGCTACCTTCCTTACTGAGGGGATATGAGCTGATGCCTGCTTTACATCCCGCACATCAGACAGCGAGTACCAATATCTCTGTCCTCTTTAACTTAGAAAGGAGGATGTCCGGTTCACTTTCTGTGAAAGAGCTCAGCATCTCCATGCTGTCAGTAGGCTGGGGATGAAGCACTAGAGAAACTACACAGCCTTACATGCCACACATGGAACAAAGGAAACCTCTAGTCTCAGGCAGACTAACACCTCTGGGAAACAGCAGAGCAGATAATATAGGCTTATCACAGTGAATGCACATTCGGAAAGTAGACAGACACTCAAGAGATCACAATTAAAACAATGCAAGGCAAATTTTGCAGACAACTTCCATCTATCTGAAAATTAGAATGGACAAGCAACAGGATAATGAGTCTTGCATTTCTACCAGACAAAGTATTTCCAAGCAGGCTTGGAAGATACAACAGTCCAGAGCTTAATGAATGAAACAGATTTTTATTTTTAGGTAATCAGCATCAACCTGATCAAAGGCATAAGCTTAGATGCCAGTGACCTCTCAACAATTACTGGGAGTCATCTGTAGATGAGATGAACAGGTACATTTTAGCACAAAATCAGGTAGGAAGGCAGAGGAAGTTCAAACATCCAATACGGTTAACAGACTGCCAAGAGACTGATGGATCATGCCAACTCCAACCCTCCATTGCTACAGATGGTATTTCTCCTGCTCAGGGCTGGGTAGTGTGGGTATGCAGAGGTTATCATTCTCTGTTATTGCAGCAAGTGCATTAATAATACATTAGGTGATTTTCAAGGCTCCATACTGTGGTGTCCTCCACCTGTATTTAACTTATTTTAAGAGGGGAAATGCCACATCCTGAACAATGTTGCAGTGTGAAAAAACTGTTAAACAGTGTGACTCTAAAATACTGCAAGAGTCCCTTCTCTGTTTAGGATTCAATATCATTTCCATTGCCCTGTCTAAGGAGGTCACCTCCTTGTTATCAGTGACTGCTAATTAAAAGATTAGGAGATCAGGAAAGTCACCCTGAGGAATCAGTTATTACTGGTACTAACAACAGCTGGCAAAGTGGCGGACATGTGACTAAATGTCCTAACCCCCTTCCCTTTACACAACTTTCAAGTTTAGCAGAAACTTCAAGGTACTGGACCCAATACTTAGCGTGATCCTTTTAGTTCTATGCCCTATGAAGCTAATTTCCACTCTTCTATGAATTTGCTGCTAATGATCTTGCATCAAGTACTGCTTTTGAAATGACTGGTGTATGCAAGCCTACATTTCCAGTAACAATCTTCATGGCCACTAAAAAATTTATTATATCAGTTCGATCTTCAGAGGCACACATGCATGCACGATAAAGGCCATTTCTGCCTAAGTGTTGGGTCACTGCTTGACAGTAATGTGTTACCCTGTGGCACATTTTTTCTTTGTTGTTTTCAAGGCAGCACTAGCTTCTGTATGTTTAGACATGAGGTTTCAGGATCATGATGGCAATGCTGTCTGTTCCTAGTGCCACAAAAGGAAACTTGTGGACCTCAGATTGTTGTAGCACTTAACATTGGAGAGGTCCTATTGCTCCCTTATACTGAACAGTACCTCCCTTACCTAGCCTTGCAATTGTTTCATTGATGGCATCAGAGTAATGAGCAATAGCCAGGGTTTAGACATTAATTAAGAGCTAGGACTCCTGAGGTGAAGTTCAGACACTATTTGGGGCAATGAGTACCCCTTGCATTTATAGAGTGTTCAGTCATCTGAGAATCTGAGGCTTATTCTTTCCCTAACCAACTTTCCTCTGAATTTCCCAGTCACCTTGCCCAATTCAACATCCTACCCTGTGATGTTGTGAGCTTATTCCATGCAAAACAATAGCTCTTGTGTTAAAGTCTTGTCACATTAACCTTCAAGAATGTGCTTTGAGAACCATGGATAATAATATGAATTACAAAATATATTACATGTTTTGGAATCATTTCCACATGACTTAGTTCACAGAAGGCCTTCTCTCAGATACCTACTGCAAAAGATTCTTAATCACAACCTATCTCAAGACAATTTCCAACCTCCTGTAAAGTTTCATATTTCTATCACCCACAGCCACACTTAGAGAAACATCCTAGCAATGACATATAAGCAAAAGAAAGCTGTTTTCCCTGCTAAACCACAATCAATAACTCCTGAAGCTCTCAGTGGTTATGAAGAGATTTCTGAAAACCTTTTCCACGTTTCAGGCAATGATTACCTCATGCTAAGAGTCCTGCTTGGGGCTGAAGTGTGCCAACCAGAAATGAGAGTAGTTCCAAACACTCTAAATGGAACCACTTACAATAAAACAGACCTGACCCTGCTCAGGCATCTTCTGGAAGACCTTAAACAGGGCAGCATCTTAAAATCTCCTAGTGGCCTTTGGCTATCTTCATGCTTCTGGAAGACAGGAAATATAGTTTGAAGACCTACACAACACAACTTTTACTGTTTGCAGGTAGTGCGCATTCTAAACAGTAAAATCTGTTTTTCTTATTCTTAAAGAAGATTAAGAAAATTCCTAAAGAGTCCTATTTTATAATCTAGTGATCTCAAAGATCTGATACAATATTGCATGACTATTTAACTTGAAGTCTGTACATTATAGGGGGTGGAATTTTATTGGTCAGCCAAGAAGATCTGCTATATGCTAAGCTTATCTTATAGCTGATCTCACAGCAGCAGAAAGAAAATTTAAAAGGATGCAAATGGAATAAACAGTGCAAGCAGGCACTGTAGAAATAGATGATGCCTTAGTGCAGGAAGTCTACCTTGAAACAACCGCATTAACAGCAAAGCAACAAAATGGTGAGATGGCCCCTCCATTTTGCTGCAAACTATCAGAAACAAACAGCTTAGCCCAATTATTTCTATCACTTTCCAGGGTTGATTTTATAGTTCTCTATATAAAATTTCTTGAAGCAACCCGACCTAAAGCTGGTCGTATTGTTCACCTTCCCCAAACTAAGAGGACTGGCTGACAGCTGCTTTGGTAAAAAGACTGGCAGTATTCTATAACAAAGAATTTATGTCTGGATCCCTAAATGAATAGCTGCTGCTGCTGAACCAAGAGAATTTTATTCTAGTAAAAACTGTCAAGTTTGTAACTCTAGAGACTTAAGTGTCTCATTTATTCACAGAACAATTAAATTATAGAAGGCACTGGGCAGACTTCTTCCAAATATGCCTTTCAGATGTTACTCCAATAAAATCTCTGTTCTGCTGAATCTCTGCTGGGATGAAGATGGATTTTTCATGGCTGTGGATGAATCTGTCAATGTAAAAGGGCAATTAGTACAAATACCTGTTTTGCAGATGTGCAATGGGAACATCTGGAAAAAGCGACATCAAAGATACTTTGCAAAAGCCAGAGAACAGGCAACAGATGGCAGAAATTTTCAGTCACCAGTGACTGGCTTGGACTCCTTTCTGGCAAATAAGTGTGAATGTCTCCATTATCTGACCAGTTCCTTCAGACTTCATTTATCTAAAGTTGAGAGAACTGTACAGTTGGTGACAGTTGTTTCTAAAATCACATGATAAAACCAGAGGTAGTGACAGCACTCGATTCCCATCAAGTGCAGTGAGAGAGCAAGGGTGCTCAGCTGCTCACAGGCTCTGACCCTGTATCTTATTGCACAGTACACAGTTAAAAGGCCCATTTTTTTCAGTGGGGTTCTGACTTTCTACCACAAGTCTGACAGAAGTGCAAAGAGACCGATAACCAGATGATTCGGCCTCCAGCAAAACACAGAAAATTCTTTATTCCTCATTTGTGCATCTGTAATTAGTACTTCCTATGCATGGAAACATATAAAAGCACATAAGTGTATGAGTACTCCATTTATCCAATGATAAAACCAGCCTACTGCCTGAAGACCTTCCCCCTCCCAAATCCACAGAGAAAGACAAAGAAACATTTAGGATTCCTGGCAACCTACTCCCTTCTCAGCACGTGCCAAACAAAACTGTGCTATCTAACAGGGGGAGAGAATGAATTAACATAACCACCTCTCCACACGGCAATTAGCAAATGAAATCAAAACAAAGGAAATGTCCACCATTAATCTCGCCCTGCCAAAGAGCACCTGACTGCCATATAATCCACAGCAATTAGCCAAATAATGGGAGCGCAAGAGATTTATCTTGAAGCAGGAATTAAGGAGGGCACGATTAATGTACTGTACATCAATAGTGCAGGCAAAAGCTGGTGATCCCTCAGTGCAGGGCTCTTTGAGGGAACTGCAAAGCTTATTAGTCTGGAACTAGGTTGCAACACATACACCCCAATATTACTCTTCAACGCATCCTGGATAAACCTGGTTGGCAATCATGAGATGAAAAAGAGCTCATACCCATGCTTACAAAAACAACTCTCAGTAGTACGCCTAATAGCTTGCCAATATCTTCTGTAAAGAGAGGCAATTGGCAGCAGTATTTGAAGAAAATCTGGGGGTGTGCAAAAAAAAGGAGGCAGTTATACAGCAGAGAGATTGAAGGTATTTCCAGCTCACAAGCAGGACCCACACACTCCCTTCTCCAGGGAAGCTATGAGCCAAAATTTGGGGTATGTGGCCCCTTTTTAAACAGCAAAGCAGAGTAACACCAAACACTTATTGCTTTTATTGAGCCTACTGACACTAGCTCTTAAGAACCGTACTGCTGCTTTGCAAGATGCTGTGAAATAATTGATAAATCTTATTTTCTAAATGTTACATAGTCTTGATTTGGGCTACAGAACAGCTGACACATTCTAGCCAGAGGTGACTGCAGGTTACATATGGCTTTTTATGAATAGCAGGGAGGTTTGTAAATTCATTATATGAGGATATTCCAGGATGCCAAGGAGTTTAGATGGTATGGCCCACCAGGATGATGAGATCCAGGGAAGTACTGAGAGAACTGCCACTGTTAATCACTATAACCCCTCGGCTCTGCACACTGTGGGAGCTGAAGTCAAGAAAGGTCCAGAATAACCTCTCCAAATGATGCTGTTTTAAGAACTAAATTTGATGAGAAAGTGAAATTTCTCACATTCTGAATATTTTCTTTCCTGCTATTTAGACCTCTCAAGATCACAATGCTCTGCCACTTTTCACTTTTAGTTCTTGTTTTTCCTGCCTTTTTGCCTGGTTATTTTAGTGGGGATCTAGCTCAAAAAACAGACTGCAAAGCAACTGGGAATTTGAGAAAACTGAGTAGTTCAAAGTTAGAAAAAACATAAAGCCCCAGTTAGGTAGATCCTCCGCTACAGGGCATTTAAAAGATAAGGTAAGAGAAGTCTCAATGTATCTTGCCATTTGCTGAATACTTGTTAAATTAGGAGATGTGTTTTCCTTTTTTCATTTTCTTTTCTCCAGAGCCACATAAGAAAATTAATATAAAACTTGGAACACCTTACAGGAACATCACAAAAATCTTACCTTTGCATCAGAAATATAGAGTGGAAAGAAAAGAAAGAGGAAAAAATAACTATCAGAAGGTCAACAATCTCTGTTCTAAGCCCCATTATTAGGCAACATGAAACTAGAGATCTGTGGTTGTTTCAGCAGAATTAACAAGCCAACAAAAAAGCAATATCCTTAAAGAGTACAAAGCCTTTTGCATTCTCATAAACATAACCTATCATCCAACAGGCTGGTATGGGGTAAGAGGTTTAAGGAGATTTAGAAGCATGAAGGACTCCACCATAAATATCTTTTAAACATTTTACTGTGGGACAGAAAACAATATAGCAAGAACTAGATTCACCAAAATACTTCAAGAGTATTTCAACACTACAGAAAATAAAACCTTAACTAAATGGAGTAGGACAATTCCAGAGTCTACGTATTACTAAAAATCACTACTGAAGTGATATGTAAATACCTTCTTGTTATCAACTTAAATATCCATTTACTAGGCAAGCCAACAGAGAACTTGCTTTGGGTAACTAATCTCACAGGTAGTGTTGTTACTGGGGCTTTTAGGCATTCACACTAGGAATTTTGAGGGCTCTGTAATGAGATGTATTTTGAAATGATCAGATTTATTCATAGATGAGAGCTTTACTCTATAGAGCTTGGTAATAGATTTAACCTTTCTCTGCTGAGAATATATGGCTTCACAGATTCCATCAATTGCCGTATTACTGTATCTTGTCTGCTCCAGACCTATTTCTGATGTCTTTTCACAGAGCAAATATAATAGGAATAAATAAGGAAATTGAGACAGGGTGAACCCACAAGTTGTTCCAGAAAATTTCTGGATGGACACATATTTCTAAACCTATAATCTTGTCGTTGACTTGTTTCAATGGAGCAAAGAACTTGCTTCCAAAATCTAAAGTCTGCCCACCAGTCCCAATGTATCATATTTGTAACCAGAAAAAAACCAATGTACCTTTCTGCCAAAGAGTACTGCTTTTAAATGAGAAAAAAAATTTAAAAATTAATGTTCCTCTAGAGGAGTTCCTAAAACTTCACACAAGGGGAATTTGAAAGACTACTCAGTAACAGTGGTTCTGTTTAGTTTTCTCCCCCAGTCTTTCTTAGATTTAATTCCTTCTTTTTCTCCTTCCTTTCTTTCCTATCCTCTCCTTCTCTTCCTCACCAGAAAGTCTGAAAATCTTTTTTTTCTGTTCCCCTGTCCTCTAAGCTTCACAAGGAGGAAATGTTCACTCCTGGAATATACTGCATAGATTTCCTTGATGTGCTTAGTGTACTCATAAGTAAAGGAGTGAGATGGTAAAAGTGAAGAAAGTAGTTCCAGTGAGGAACAGCTATACAACAAGATGCTTCGGGTCTCTTGAAATTCTTGCAGATGTAATCCTTCTCATTTCCCTGGAGTTTCATCAGCTGACCGAGCAGGGTCACTTTGTGGCAATCTGAGGTGGTTTCCCACAAAACTCAGTTGAGTTGGTTCTCTAGCTCATGAAACGCTGTCTTTACCATTGCTCCCATGAGTCTCTTTCCCTTTTGAACTGCTAATTTACCGTGCTTCATCAGTATTTTTACAAAGAAATGATAGAACAGAACAGAAGCTACCATTTCTGGCCTCTTCTTTCCAGCATACAGCAGTCATTCACCAGGTACTGAAGAGAAATTATTCTGGACCTATTCACTACTCTCCAAAAGCATTAGCATGTTCTCACCACCTCACCTTGGGGATCTAGTTCTAAATGTGTGAGAAGACAGTAGCAGGTGTCCCATAATGCTGCCTTCTTGGAAATGCTTGATAGCAGCAACACCAAAAGATTATGCCAAATTGTTCCATTCTTAGACATTCCTGTCTTCTCCCTCAGAGTCTGTCTTCTACCTGTTATAGTTAATACATTCCCATGACATGGAGATTAGCACAGAACTGCCAACGCAGGCCAGCACTAGCTACAGCTGCATCTCCATATGGCCACTTAGCAGTCTTTCTACCAGCTTTTCATTCAAGGAAAGTAACAGAGAAAAGAATGATATTCAGCCAGCTTACCTGCCCCACTGCCTTACAAAATGGAAACAGAAGGCAGAACCTCAAAAATGAGCTTGTCAGGCGAGTGGCTGCATGGCTAGCATATCTTGCTGTTTTCCTGTGAGTGAACTGGTTACAAAGAAGTTACCATGCGTCATCAACGTTTAGTCACTGGGGTATTAGCAGACTTCTCCCTTGATCCATTCCAAAACCATATTTTTAATGCCAAATCAGCTACACCAGCCAGTATTTTAATTTCCCACATAGCTGGCAAAAACTCTTTAAACATGAGGGTCTTCATTGTCGTCCAAGTGAAATCCTAAAATTCCTTATTCAGATAACAAGAACAATAAACCTGGTGGAATGCTGGCAGCCATAAGAGCATGGCCTGGCAGAATGCAGCCTGGTCTAAGCTAAACAAAGTTACTGCCACACAGGACATTCTTGATTGTCCATACTCTGCCCTTAAACAGGGGTACATTAATTTGACAGCATAGAGATAAAGAGTGGGTTAAAAAAGAAAGCTGCATGGCAAGATTTTCTCCATAAGAGACAGATTTGGAAAGAAGTTCTCATTGTACTCACTGCTGAGATTCTCTGTGAAACTGTGACAAATCTAATAGAGCACGGTGATGCGGGGGACAGCAGATATTTTTCTAATAGCATCAACAGACAAATAGATGAGGTTTTGGAGAGACTGAAGTGTATAAACTTCAGCCAAATAAAAAGAAAGAGAAACTGCCTGGGAAAATATAACTGAGAGTAACTCTGTATGGTTTGGTATTGGGAGCTGAACTTGCAGCTTTGACAAGGCTGACTTTAAGGCGACCTTCAGTGGAGCTCCTTAACAGTGTACGCTGGGCAATCGCTGGTAAATCTTTATTAATTTTAATTGGCGGCACCCATTTATAAGAACCATTAAAAAGGATAAATTGAGCCCATCCGGCGTAATGTCTTTTGTTAATTAGTTTGTCAGCACTGTTTTAATATCCCCTAATGACTTCATATTTCAGGCCTGACATTAAAGGAGACGCTGTGAGAAAGGAAATGGTCTTATCACCGTGTACATTTTTTTCTTTTTTTGAACAAAAAGTGTCCTTCCAGGCCTGACCAAGGTTAGGTGCCATTTCACTCAGACAGACAGGTACCACAAGACTTGGAAGGGCCCTACCACCCTGTCCAAACTTTACCCCTCTACTGACCAGCATGCTTTGCTGAGATTTTGTCTCTTTATGGACCCACACAACAGCAAAAGGAATTCAGAGTCATCAATCACCAAATTCCCACTTTCCATAGCTTGTCACAGACTTGTCTCCAGTCTCAAAACAAAATCATGTGGGAAAAATATGGGAGAAACCTGAGATACAATTGCAACATTGACTCCCTTAAGCACAAGCAAGTTAAACCCCACAAACCTGAAGGTCTTTTGATTCACAAGGACATTCACAACGATACCCTAATTTGTCATGGGGCCCACAGTCTTACAGATGGGAAGCTGATAGGGTAAGAGCATCCGCAAACAGCGTTTCATGTATGAATCTGACTTTCAAAGGAAGACAAAGGAGAAACTATTTTTCTAGGTATGATGGTTGACCCAGAACAAAGAGGATAAGAATATCTGTGATTTTTGCATCAACAGTTCTCTCATTCCTCTCTTGTGCTCATTTTCTATTTCTTGGAACAGCACACTCGGACTGCAAGCCTGAAAGATGAAGAACCTAAATTCAGTTACAAATGTTGGAAAAACATGCCTTTTCTTCTTTTAATGAGTACAATATTTTAGACATTTATATCTAATATTGTATTAGTGTCCAATATTTTAGACATTTATGTCTAAAATAGGTTATGAAGATTTTATATTAGGTAGTAAAATCAACTTAGCACAAACATGTAACCCCTTATCTCCTGAATATGTACTCATGTGGTAAGTTTTATTTTAAGGAGGAAGTGTATAAGGTGAGAGCCAGGACAAGGATCAGCTGTAGCTGTCACAAAAGGCAATGCAACGCATCATCATTCCTGAGCTCCCTTTACAGGGTTAACCTGGCTTTCTTAGACACCGCTGTCTCTCTCCTCACAGTTCTGCCACATATTGAATACCTTTGAGATGATGAACACTGGAATTATTCACCCAGGGAGGCATTTCCTCACTGTGAGGTCTGCAGCAAGTTTTATCCCTGTTTGCATTCCTCCAGTGGCTTGATCAATCAGAGAGGGAGATCCTGAGACAACATTTACTTTTTGTCAGTGAAGGGCTTTGTTTTGAGAGCTGGATTTTGTTATTTTTTTAATTGAAGATTACAATAGGTGAGCAATATGAGGAAAATAAAATCCTGCACCAGTTAATATTACATTTGATGCTTTGGTGTCTAATGTTAGATTAATTCACGCAAGAGTGAACTGAATGAGTGAGAAACAGCTAATAAGAAAATTAGTCTTACGCAGCTTTGTAAATTACGAATAATTCCCCAAGCTGTCAGATGTTTGCATTTATGCTGGTAATAGTAAAAGAAAAATTACATCTTTAGCTAATAAAATGGCATTATTTTTTTCTGAAATCTTAGAGTAACCCATAAGTGTTTTGGGGTTTTTTTTATAAGCAGCATACTGAGATAGAAAGACATGTTCCACTTTGCTAGATTACCTTTCAGCAAAATGCAAACAAGTAATAACTGTAAAGACTGAATGAGTTACTAGTTTTATTACTGACCAAAATCCTTGCCTGAAAGTCAATGGAAATCTTGCTGTAAAGGTCTGGAGAACTAACAGGTTTTACATTTTCCATTAAATTGTAGGGATAATGATTCAACCACAGATTTTTTTTTTTTTTTTTTAATGGATACACAGTCACAGCACTGGAATATTAAAAGTTGCTCTATGATCTCCTGAAAGCCATCCTACTGTCATTGCAAGACTGTGCTATGTTTCATGCAGATTTAAAATTTTCAGGGGAACGCTAAAACTATACCCTATGCGAAGCACACAGTAAAATCATGCCTAGGGTGAAATAGATATTCCCAGCAGGCTGAACACCTCTTTGAATGAACTGCGTTTGCAGCTAATAAAAGTCTTGAGTTTTTCCTCCAACCAACCTGTCTCTTGTGGACTGATGATCTCTACAGAATTCAGCCTTTTATAATCAAAGGTCTGATTAACGCTGCCAGCATAGTTGGTACTTAGTCTCCATTTCGCAGCTCTGACAAATATGAATTTACATAATACCCTTTCATTTCTATGAAACATCATTCTTCAGGACAAGCATATTTCCAGTCTTCACAACAGAACAAAACCTCATATTTCCATCATCCCAGTATTTTCAGTTTTTATTGTATAAAAAAACATGCCTCAATTAGTTTCACTATTGCTAGCTAGAAAGTGAAGAGAGAATATTTCTGAGATGCATTACCTCAATGACAGTTGAAACTCACCTGGGAACTCATCCCACTATTCATCCTGGTGTTTGCTGGTGGCCTTCAACAAATTTGACTGACTCAGATGCTAATATACCCCCATGCTTGTTTATGTGACAGCAGAACTCCCACTTTCACTGAATCAACTATGCAGAAATGTATCTCATCTATGTAGCAATTGCAAAGCAGGGATTGTGAATTTCTTGGTAAACTAAAAAATCACAGTAATTCAGCAGAACATTTTGTTGCAGTCCATCCAATAAACATATAGCTCTTAGAAGAATGAGAATCCACTTTCCTATTCATATTTCACATTCATTTTACTAAGTCTTTGAAATTCTTGAGAAGATGATGGAGCACAGGCTGTGTAAATGGATTGTGATGTTGACTTGAAAACTTGCTGAACTATCAGGCTCAAAGAGTTGTGATCAATGGCAAAGTCCAGCTGGAGGCTTGTCGCTAAGGGCATACAACAGGGGTTGATACCAGGGCCAATCGTATTTAACATCTTCATTAACGGTCTGGACAATGGGACAGAGTGCACCCTTAGCAGTATTGCACCAGATAGTTGTGCTCTCATCAGAGGGACCCTGACAAGAAGTGGACCAATAAGTACCTCATGAAATTAAAAAGTGAACTGCCAAATCCTGCACCTAAGCTGGAATAACTCCATACACCACTACAGGCTGGGGGCCAACTAGCTGGAAAACCACTCTGAAGAAAGGGATCTAGGAATCCTGGCTGAACATGAGCCAGTAATGTCCCCTTGAAGCAAAGAAGGCAAACGGCCTCCAGGATTGGAGGAAGGAGAGCACTGCCAGCAGTTTGAGGAAAATGATCCTTCCATTCTTCTGAGCACTGGCAAGATCCCACCTGGAGTGCTGCACCCAGCACTGGGGTCCCCAGCACAAGAGTGAACATAGCGGAGCAAACTCAGTAAAGGGCCACAAAGACGATTAAGGGACTGAAGCACCTATCATACAAGGAGAGATTGTGAGAGGTAGAATTGTTTGCGCTGGAGAAAAGAAGGCTTGAGGGGGGAAGGACACACACACCTTATTAATATCTATAAAATCCTGATGAGAGAAAGTAAAAAAGACAGAATCAGGTTCTTCTCAGTATCAGCCAGTGGCAGGACAGGAAGCAACAGACACACATGGAAACACGAGAAACTCCATTTAAAGATAAGAAAAGTTTACTGTGACAGTGGTCAAGCATTGGAACAGGTTGTTTAGAGCAGTTATGGAGTGTACATCCTTGGAAGTAAACCACAAATACAACTGGACATGGTCCTGAATAACCTGCTTAACCTGACCTTGTTCTAATCAGGGAGCCTGAGCTAGATGCCCTTTCCAGTCTCAATATTTCTGTAATTCTGTGAGTCTCCACTGGACTCTAGACTCTTACTTCCAGATATATTGCTTTTTGTAGGCAGTAAGCTCCATGATATGGGCTAAAGAGTAGAGGCACAAGAGGTACTTCTAAGAACATACTATCACGCTTTTAATCAATGGCTATGTACTGTTCCGTGTATTTGCGTATTCTCACTGATGCCTCCCTATGTATTTTTATGTGTCTGTAAGCATTCAGAAGCATCCCAGATTCGACTTGTTAAGCCATCACAACCTTATAGTCCTATTAGCTTTGTCTATGCTACACAGACACCAGTGAGGAATTTTAATAAAACTATCATCTATGCTACACAGAAGGTGCTCCAGTAGCAGTAAGCTTCTTTTACTGTACATGAAAAACTACTGAAAGAAATGCATATTTCTATTTTCGTTTCAATAGAAAATTTCCTGTGTAGCGTTGCTCAAAAAAAAAAATCTTAGAAAGACTGTATTTAAAAGATACATAATTGTGAGACCTCTTGGGATTTGAATATTTTATACTTATTTTTACAAATGTTTTTATTTTTGTGCTAATATTTATACAACATTAAAATGAGATTCTTTTTCACCTATGTGGCTAAGAAATTAGTGGGTTTTGTCAAAAGCCCAGGGATTCTTAATATTTCTATTATGCACAAGGAATCAACACCCAAAAACATAACTCTGTCAGGAAAAACAAAGCTGGATATATACTGCCAGTGCAATGGCAGGAGGATTACACAGCAGAGAGAGCAGTTGCCTTAAGTCACTTTTTTCCCTTCCATCATTAGCACTGCTGTAGCTGCAAATTATTCTGAGTTTGTAGACCAATACAGTAGTTCTTATTAGACCAAACATTATAGATTTTTTTTAAAAAGCCATCATGAACAGTAATCCTTTCTGAGTACAGCTGTGTATCTATGAGAACAATAATTCTGTTTACTTAGTGTTTTGCAAATACTAGATGAGAGATCAGGGGGCAGGGAACAAAACATGTATGTGTTTGTTCTTGACTAATTCTTTGTCAGAGTTTATTCTGGGATATAGTAATTTCTTAGTTTGACTTACGAATTCTCTAGGACACCATTCGATGCAAAGGATGAAGGAAGTTCCATTCTTGGCAGTGAAAATACAGCAGCTACAGATGTGGAGGATTGACCTTGGGGAGCATTATTCTTAAGAGGTAGGAAGACACTCCAATATAGAACGTGTACAGAAAAGGTGCTACAAATTTCATAGCACTGTGTGTACAGATCCTGCAAGAGGAAACGTGCCCCATGACCTACACAATTAGGGTTACTGCAAAACAAAACTGGTGTAGCTTACACTATTCCCACATGAATATGGTGAAATCAGCAATAAGATGAAAGTAGTCAGGCTCATTCAGTGACTTTTATTAATATCTGAAAGCAACACTTGCTCTTATTCATTTTTTTAAATCTTCACATTTCTAAAAGCAAAGAAAAAAAGCAAATATTCTGTTTGCAGTCTTCTGTTTACCAGACTATATAGTAATGCATCTTTTGTTTGATCAAGTTTTAGTCTTAGTTATCTTTTTTTTTCACATCCTTTAATTACTGCCAAAATAATAAAACTAAACATTTTACCCTTCCCATCACTACCCAGTCACATCAATTACAGAATGTAAAATTGAGAAAAGGATCTTTGCTGAACATGCGCCCCAAGGATAGCTACTCAGTCATCTGTGAAAGAAATAGCTCCTCAATTTTTGATTAAAAATGATACCTGGATTATTTTCAATAAACAAACACAACTTAATCTATAATAAGATGCCAGAAGTCAAGAACAGGAACACATAAGAACTAGTTTCATCATAACTACACTACCTGAAGGTAACCTCCACCCTTTTTAGAGACTGATTGACACTGTCTGCAGCATCAATTTCCTCTAAAGAGATGCTTCTCAAAGCGAAGGGTGTCAGTGTCCCAGCCAAAATCAGTGCAAGTGCCTCCAAGCGTGGCTGCTAGCTGCAGCTGCCGCATGCTCACCATGGATATCCTGTCACATACAGCAAGGGTATCAACTACCAAGACATAAAACACAACTCTATGCATTCAGCACCAAGACAGGCAAGAAGGAACATGAAAAGTACAAATAGGTGACTTGCCAGCACTGTAATTCAAATGCTCAGAAACTCAATATGCAACTAGCAAGTATCTGTCCCTTTATAACATCTGGTTTCAGGCCAAGATAAAGCTAGACATCCATAGGAATGGCTGTGAATTGGCCAGTCTGCATCCACAAACACAGAAAGCTGCTGCAGTTCAACCCACAAGTGTTCTTGGAATCTGCTTGTTACAGCTTTATAAAGGTCAAATAGAAGGTGCTCAAAACAGAAGAAAAGAAATTAGGCTGTGAGCCTCTGACAGCTTTAACTGGGCAGCCAGCTCTGCCTAGTGACAGACAGCTGGGAAATGCAGCTACTGAGAAACTGATTTGCATCCACATTTAAGCACTTGTGTTTCATGCAAGCACATGAATTGTACAAGAGGAATTTAGGGGATGAAGCAGCTGCATTATGAGGAGAGATTTTTTTTTTCCCCCTTAATTTGGAGACATGCAGATTGAGGGGGATACAACTGAGAATTACAAAAATCATGAAGAAAATAATGAGAGCAGGACTGTTACTCACCAAACCTTACAATATGAGTAGTAGTGCACTCATTCAAAGTATGTGCAAGACAGGTTTAAAACAGACAGAAGCAATAACTTTCCTTTCCAAACATAGCATATGGTGAATTTCTGGTCACGAGACTGATAATATCAGCAGGATAAACAAAACCAGCAGGCTATGCAAACTTACGGACACCACTTCCAAAACAGGTAAGGGAATAGGCACAAATGTACCTGCTAAGAATCCTAATCCGATGACTGGGGATGCTGGGAAAGAACAAAAATGCACAACCTTGAAAGGTCAGAATCACATTCTACCCCCACACAGTACTGCCTGCTGCTACCATCCCAGGCAGCACTGGACGGGCCACAGTTTGACACAATGAGGCATTTCTCACACTTATTCTTGAAGGTGTGGCTAGAGAAAAGTCATTGATACTTGTAGACATAAGAGGCCTGAGACACTGTAGACCTAAGAGGCCTGACTCACTGCTGCTGGTGTGGCTTCACCTGTAATTGCTGTTGCATCACATACCATAGTTGAAAAATACGTGCAGAAATCCTAATACAATAGGTATACATGGTGAAGAAGTTCTGCTAGCTATTAGAGCACTGAAGCTAAATTCAGTATGGTTTCTGTCATACACCAGTAGCTGAAAGTACTGAAGTCTTGGAAAAATTCCTCTGTTGTTCCCTCCTCTGTGCAGCTCCCGTTCACAACACTCCCTGAGGAACTCAGTGATAGCCCCTGTTGTAGTATGGATTGACCCACAAAAACCTGCATCAAAACAAGTTAACCTTACAGCTTCTTAAAGGAGGTGTCTAACAGCAAGAAACCTACCCCTTTCTCACAGTCTGAGCACAGAATCTTAAAGGAAACATCTGTCATTAGCTACCATTCAGACACACAATGACTTCCTCTGAGCACAAGAGATTTCACCTGTTTCCTTCTCCTTTCAGATCCCACAGCTGTGACAGATATGTTACTAACACACATGGCACATGTGCCATACATCCCTTCATCTTCCTCTCTCCATTTCTGCACCTGTGAAGAACTGCAAGGAAACAAAGTTGGGCGGAGTCCTCTGATGCAGCTAAGATCCAATTAAAGACTCATGAGGCCTGACAGACTGATACAGCTGTTCATCCTAGGCATTAAATACTACCTCTTTCCCAGAATTTTCCATAGGTACATGTATTTATATAATGCACATCCCAAAAGCCATCTGGAGCACAGAACTTATTGTAATACTTCAATTACTGAATTAACTGCAGTGGCCAGAAGTCTAAACTTGACCCAGCGGTCTAACCTAACTTCATACTATAATGGATAGGCAGAGGGATTTCTGAATACTCTTCTAAATTCCCAGAAAACCAGGCAAGACAGTGAATGATCTAATTTCAGTAGAGCTTACTCATTTCTCCAATCCAAGGAAATGTTTGTTTCCATTCTCTCTGAAGCCTGCCAGGCCAGTGGGAAGGCACAATTTTTTCTTTACTGAGATCTAAAAAATATGCCCATACACTAGCTCATTTCTTGGTATTCCAAATTTAACCTGAAATCATAGCATTGTATTACACAAGAAGCCAAGCACTGCCTGGGTGCAATAGAGATTTTCACTTAGCTCCTCTTTGATGCAAACTGACAGCTGGAATTTGTCCATAAGTATGTGGCCAAAGATGAGATATGCTGGTCCAGTAGCCTAGAAAACAAAGCCTCTGGAAATTACAACATGAAACAACCTATTAAAACTACCCATTTCCTCCACCTGGCATCCTATAGGCATAATCTATTCTGTATCTTTAGACAGTATCCATTCAACAAGGCTGTCTTAGCTAGCAGAGGCCTGGGCTGGATAACAGAAGTCCAGTCCTGGACTAGAATTCTTCCCAGTGGAAGTGAACACTGTCAACTCTCCCAGTCCCAAGAGCAATAAATGGGAAAGTTAGGTACTCAGCATAAGCAAATGGTTCATATTTGCTGAGATCAGTTTCTTTTCACATAATTTTTCTTCACAGCCCAGCTATTCATGAGATTACCCTAAAAAACCAAAATCATAAAGCCATATGATCCTAAAGTCATTCTGATTGTGGTAAGGGGGTATCTATGTAAAAATATGCGTAAAAATAAATGAAACAAGCAATGGTATGGATAACAGAAACAGGAAGACATTAGAATGTGTTAAGAGTAACTGCACTTTGGCATCAGCACCAAGCAAGAGAGTTACTGCTTACAAGAGGCTGGAAGCACACAAGAAAAGTTGAAGTGATCAGAAATTATCTCTAAATTTCAAATTTTATAAATTCAAAGTGAATCCCAGGCCATTTATTAGGAATTACTTTACTTTGTCCAAAAGGGAAAAATAATCAATTAGTTCCATTTATATTACTAACCACTAGATGTCTCTCCTCCCATTTTTGTCTCCTGCCCAGACCCTCTGCAGCTGTTCTGCCCGGAAAAACGCGGAGTAATTATTCGTCAGAGAAATAAATTATCAAACGTGCCGCAAAGCTTTCACAAACACAGCCTTTTGCAAACCTAAAGTTAAAAAAAAAAAAAAGTCTATCCTTCAAATATTCACAGGTCAAGGCGTTTTGGAGCTGAGGCTTAGCTTCAGCACCACCTTCAGCTGCAGAAGGTGAAAAATAAAATCTCTTGTTATAGGTATAGACATTAACTGTTCATTTAACCCCTAATTCAAACGCTAACAGAGTGAACAACTTGGGTGGAAAGCAACAACTCTTAGGCCTCTGCAGAGCCCATTATCCTCCCAAAGTGTGAGCCTTGAGCCTTGCAGTGAATTCCTTGTATGATATTCTCTTAGAAAATTTATCTAAAAATAATCAGCTGCTTGTGCGATACTTTAACCCCCTTGTAATCCAAACCCTACATCCAAAATCAGCAGTAACAAATTCTCTCCTCTGTAGGAATACATGGCATATGTGACACCAAGGATTTTTTTTTATATACTTATGAAAAAAAAAAGTTATGCATTAGTGAATGCAAAAGTATCACTACTAGGAGAACAGCAGTTTTCAGGAAACCAGGGTAATAGTGCACAAATGCACTGTAAAATACTTTAATGGCAGGGCTGGATTTGTCATAATTTAGCTGTGATTCTTTTCAGAATAGGTCCTGCACCTTGTTTTCTGGTCCTCATTTGGCATCCTAATCCACCAGTTTTCCTCTAACCAAGGAGACCTATAATGGAATGAAGCAAAGACTGAGATATAGGTAAAATAAAAGCAGAGCTGTATTCCAGACCACTTTCACATTGGGAAATGGATCTTCTTTTCTTAAGGGTCTATAAGTTTTATTTCTGGGAAATAAACCGGATTAAAAAGGCAAGAATAAAGGGCCCATGCGTAAATCACCTTGCCTGAGCACCTCCATCTCAAACAGTTAGTTCTATAGCTCTGCATCAACCTGGTTACATTAGGTCTTCAAAACTCAGTACTTTTTAACAAACAGGAAGGACACAAATACTGGAACTCATGTGGTGTGCAAAGTGGGACACTTAGTGTAGCCTCTGAAGTCCTTTTCTTATGCCATGTACAAGAGTTTGCAGAGGCTCAGCTTGGAGAAGGAAATGTTTCTGACTCGTACAACACTTCAAAAAGTTTTGTTCTCTCTACAAGTTTTTTCTCTTTTCTTTCACTGTGGTAAGAAATGTTAATGGAACTCAATTTTAAAAATTGCATTTGGAGTTTTTCAGCTGTTCTCTACATTTAGCACTGATTTTACTGCAAAGGCAGGATTTTGGTCTGAGGAATGTACTACAGCTGCACCCACCATCACTCCAGTTTCCACATACTTACTGTACTTTCAAAGACAGGATAGAATACTACTGACTAATGCATTGTGAAAACAAGAAAGTGCTTCCACACTGCAAAGAACACTTTAAAAAAAATCCTCTTCAAAATAATGCCACCTTCACGTTCTCGTCAGTTAATAAGTTGTGTATAACAGGACTAAGAATTTTTAACGGGGGCAGGGATAGAGAACCAGGTGACTAACATTGACAAGAAGAATGTACCATTTCTTAATAAACCCATTTTCTAATGAAATATTTTGCTAATATTCTTCTAATACATTCCGCAATGTATAACAATTCCTTTCAGTCTATGACAGAATAGGGCAGATCAATGCATTCCTACTGTAACTTCAACAAAGAAAAGCAAAATAATAGTCTGATCCATCAAAATTTTATTTGCATTTTCAAAAATGAAAAACAAACTAAGCATGGCTTCTTCAGTGGCACCCAGCAGCAGGACGGTGAGTTCTGTGCTGGGGGTGGACATTTTGAGGCGGTGGGAGCTTCCCTCAGCTGGGAAATCCCTGAAAATCCCAGGCAGGGCACAGAGAGGACCCAAAACTAGATAGAAGACAGCAAAGACCATGGTGGATACTCGGCAGAAGATTAAAGCTGCTCCGAGTGCTGCAGCAGGCAGGATGGATGCTGCCACCCAGACGGAGCCACAGTGGGTGCATGCAGCTACCCAGACCCTAAGCTTCAGGCAGTGCCCCCCTCCCACACCAGCTTGTGCCTCTGTTACTGACTCCACTTGTGAAAGCTGCATTCGAGTGGGGGAACTCTGTTGTGTGGTGGAGGAGTTAAGGGAGATGAAGAGGCTGAGGACCATCAGGGAGTGTGACAGGGAGACAGACCAGTGGAGCAGTGCCCTCTCACTAACTCAGCAGCCTGCTGCACCTGGTATGCCCAATCACCATCCACCTGCAAACTGCAAGATTGGAGTTACAAGAGATGGGGAATGGTAGCAAGTTCCTTCCAGATGAAGGAAACCTGCTCCCCTCAACCAGACAGCAAAACCCGTGATCCCCCTGGTGAACAAGTACCAGGTGCTGCAGGTGGAATCTAATCCTGAGGATGATGGCCACCATAGCCTAGAATCTTTTCCTAGACCACACCATCCTCAGAAAAAGATAATAACATCCTCCGTTAAGAAGAAGACGAGGGTGATTTTTGTAGGGGATTCCCTCCTAAAA
>WAAB01001486.1:15677-32664 GCA_013389865.1 Piaya cayana | reverse complement strand
GAGCGCCAAAGCGCGCGCCAAGCCGAAGCCCCGCCCCCTGAGCGCTGCCATTGGTCTGTTCGCCGCCCCTCCTGGTGACAGGCGGGCGCTCAGCCAATCAGAGGCGGCGAAGGGGGCGTGGCCTCGCGCGGTGACGTGCGGGGAGGGGTGGTGGGGAGAGGGAGGTGGTAGCAACAGTTGCCTCGAGACCCGGCGCCAGGCGCCATAGTGACCGTAGCCCTGGAGACTGTTACTTGCCAACGGGAGCAACGCGCGGCCCCGGCCGCCGCCGCAGCTCAGCGCAGCCCGGCGGGGAGGGCAGGTGAGAGGGGGGGGGCCCGCCCGGGGGGGGCCGTTAGCCAAGGGGGTCCGGTTAGCCAAGGGGGTCCTGTTAGCCAAGGGGGTCCCAGCTGCAGGAGGGGTCCGGGTCCTGCTAAAGGCGCTCGCGCCCGATAAGGGGGGATCCCGGCTGCACAGTGGGGGGAGGGTGGCCTCATAGGGGTTTGTTGTGCAATAGGGGTCCTGCTCCCTAAGTGGTCCCGGCTGCAAAAGGGGCTCCTTGTGCAAAGGGGACCCGTTAGCCAAGGGGGTCCCAGCTGCAGAGGGGGTCCAGATCTTAATAAAGGCGCTCCCGCCCGAGAAGGGGGGTCTCGGCTGCAAAGGGGGCTCCTTGTGCAAAGGGGACTCGTTTGCCAAGGGGGTGTCCCCCCCCCGCCGAGGTGTCTCGGCTTCAGAGGGGGTCCCGACTGCAAGGGGGTCCCGTTGGCTAACGGGGTCCTTGTGCAAAGGGGGACCCGCCTGCCGGGGGGGGCACAGCTGCGGGGGGGGAACCGGGTCCTGCTGGAGGGGTTCCCTCCCGCTAAGGGGGTCCCGCTCGCCCAAGGGTCCCGGGGTGGGAGAGGGGGGGTTGTCGGTGGACACCACACACACCCCCACCCCCCGCCCCGTTCCTGCCACCGGCGTCCTCCCCTTCCCGGGCCGTTTCCCGGGGTTCCTCCCGGTGTCCCGGGCGCTTCTACCCCGCCCCGGGCGGCTGGAGCGGGGGAGGCGGCGCCTCGTCCCGGCACCGCGTCCCTCCTGCCCGCCGCCAACGGCTGCTCCCGGCTCCGAGCGGCACGGGGGGACCGAGCCTGGGCTGCCAGGGACCCCGCCGGCCTTCGTCCCCGCTCCCGGGGCGCTGGGAACGTGCGGGGAGAGGGGCCCGGCCGGCAGCCCCGCTCGCCTTGGCTCCTTTCCCTGGGCGCTGCCCCGCTTGCACCCCTCTTGCCCGGCCTCCTTTTTCACGCTCGCTCCCTTGCCTGGTCTCCTTTTCCTCACTCGCTGCCTCACTTGCACCCTCTTGCCCAGTCTCCCGTTCCCCACATGCACCCCTCTTGCCTGGTCTCCCTTTTCTTACACACTGCCCCACTTGCACCCCTCTTGCCTGGTCTCCCTTTTCTCACACGCTGCCCCACTTGCACCCCTCTTGCTTGGTTTCCCTTTCCTCACACATTGTCCTGCTTGCGCCCCTCTCGCTCGGTCTCTCTTTCCTCTCCTCCTGCTCTCACTGGGATGTGTTGTGGGATTTGAGCTCCAGTTCATCCCTGTAGTTTTACCAGTGCTTTGAAATCCCAGCGCTTGCTTTCTTGTTGGTCTTAGAAATGAGTGAAAATTACAGTGAGACATATTTTGAAGCATCTGCCGTCTATTCCAGACTCGGTTTCTCCTGTTTGTTTTGAATAAAATCTGTTGTGGAACCAGACTCATCTCCTGTTAAAGCAGGAGTTTGTGTATGTGCCTGTTTCTAGCGAGAGGTCCTACAGTTTGATTAAATCTTTCCACTCTTTGGGTTAGATACCCCTCCAAAGCACTTTTTTTTTTTTTTTTTGCTTTGCTATTCAGAGGAGCAGATCTTACTAATTAAAGACCAAAGTGGAAATAATAATTTCTTAAAATTTACTTTGTTTTGAGCTTGCAGTATCCTTAAACATGCTCCGTGTCAGGTTCATTTCTTTATCAAGGCTTTTTTCATCTGTTCCTGCTCAAACTTTTCAACTCTCCATCTCGGTTACTAATCATTTGAGAACAGAGGGTTATCGCTGCTGTAAAAAAAAAAGAAATAATCCAGTCTCACGATCTAAGCCTGAAGCTCCCAGAGGCCAGGGTTCCTTTTTTGCCTCCGCCCTTCGACTTGCTGCCTGCGTTTGCTTCAGTTGGATGAATTCAGTCTCATCCTGGGCTTTATTTGACCTTTACCTGTCTAGTGGAAGGTGGTTGGTGTGGAAGGGGAGGCACCTCAGGAGCCCTCTCATGTTTACCTGTTTCAGGATGGGTTTGATCAGCTCAGGAAGGAATCTTGCGGGAATCTAGGCTGAGCCGAGTTGGACGTTTGACTCTCAGATGGCTGAAGTCAGGAGAGGAAAGAACCACACTCATAGGACCAACCTTTGGGTGCTGGATATCGTGTTGGGACTGGGATGTGGTGGCTCCATCAGCAATGCTCATTGTTTCGTTTTGAAAAATCTTCGTTCATATTTTATAAAGCCCAGCACATCTCACAGGTTCTTTACCTCTTGGTGTTGCCATCCCAAGGGACCTGAAATATGTTTGAATGTTGTGAGACGTTTTGCATTTTCCTCACAGCGTAAACAGCTGTGGGCATGCTCTGGGTTTGTGTTTTCAGCCTTTAGAGTCCATGTTCTCAAAGCTGTTCTCGTACTGGTGAGGTTTGGAAATCCTCATCTTTTCAAACCGAATCTGGGTTCTCAGGTAACCGTGGGATCTTGGCCTTAAAGGTGAACGCGCACACAAAAGCGAGCAAGGGGTTGACAACTGCACTTGCTTTGTCTCCACTTGCTTTCTGCAAAATGGGAACGATCCCAGCGCTTTCATGGATGGGGATAAGAGGATTCGCTGTCACAGAGGAATGCAAGAGCCAGGTCTGTCAGACTTCACACGGGGCTCCCACAGACAGCCCCTGCTTTGCATTTCCCTGCTGTGCCATTTGCATCTCATGAATTCCTCTCATAGTGCTGTGGCCCTGTCCTGGGGCCCCGTGTGCCAGCTCCGTTTGCTGTGGAAGGGTCCAAGTGAGTGTGAAATCCCAGTGCTGGGCTACAGCCTCCAGAGAGGGTGCGAGATGTGCAGGCAACACGCTGGGTGCTGTGGCCATGACCAAATGCAGCAGATTCTTCCTTGGCATCAGATCTGCCCTCTCAGAGAGCGTTTTGTAGGTTTGGTGTGGAGATTTTTTCCTGTGAGGGTGGGGAGGCCCTGGCCCAGGCTGCCCAGAGCAGTGGTGGCTGCCCCATCCCTGGAGGGGTTCAAAGCCAGGTTGGATGGGGCTTGGAGCCCCTGATCCAGTGGGAGGTGTCCCTGCCCAGGGCAGGGGAGGAACTGGATGGGCTTTGAGGTCCCTTCTGACCCAAACCATTCCCTGATTCTATGATTAACAAAATTGCTTCCTGCCCATTCCCGCTTAAAATACTTTTCAACTGAACCTGTGCCCAGTGCTGCTGGCAGAGAAGGCAGGTTTATAAAGCTCACCTGAAGATGCCCAGGCAGAGGAGAGGGGTCCACTTTAGTTTTCAGTTCCCTTTGGGCTGAGGATGAGAAGGTAAGAGGGTAAGCTAGACAACGGGACCGAAGCCAGGTTCATGAGGCTTTAAGCAACCTGATCCAGTGGAAGTTCCAGTGGAAGTTTTTCCATACTCATGGCAGGGGGAGTGGAACTGGATGGGCTTTAAGGTCCCTTCCAACCCAAACCGTTTAGGCTTCTATGATTTGCAGGTTGGGCATAGAGGTAGAGGGCCACCTTCATGAAGGGATTTGGCACCTGTTGAGCCCCTCACAGCTGGGGTGGGAGGGCCGTCCCAAGACCTAAGGCTGAGTGTGGTCTAGAGAAGAGTCATTGTTAAGTCCTGTTTTACGTACATGCAGATCCATTAGAAATCCACTTTCTATGTATTTTTGTGTGTGTAAATGTGAAATGGTGATTTAAGGCTGTAATCGCTGAAGACCTGAGCAACTGGGCTGTTAGCATAAGTTCTGCGCTTGAGAGAGAGTCTTCATCTCCACTAAAAATCACCTCTGTAGTTGTTGCCCTCCCTGTCACAAAACTTCTTCAGGGCTGCCACGAATGTAAAGCTCCAGTTGGTGGTAAATCACTGGAGCTTTTCCTAGCTCCATCGCAGTAAAATAGTCGGCGCCAGTCATTGTCTTTAAATAGTCTCAGACTTGTAACACCTCAGAGCACTGACAGCTGCTCGGTTTAATCACAACATGTTTTTGCTTTTAATACAGGCCTGTAAACATAGCTCTTTTAACGTATTCTAGCATATTTTCCTTGTTCAGTTTTAGTAGTCAGGAGCTAAAAACGTCCGGCGGCGTGCAGAGTGACAGCGCAGGGAGGGCAGTGCTGATTCAACAGGCGTAGCTCACCGCTCAGCCTCCCAGCCAGAGTTTCTGCTGGAGGCTGCCGAGTTATATTTAAACCAAGTTTTCCCTTCTCTCCCTCCCTCGAAACAAATGCCAGTGCACTTAACGGCTGGCTGCCCGCCAGCTGGAGCAAAGCGCTGCCCGGACCCGCGTGCCAGGGCTCGCTGTGGGTGCTGCGGGGAGGAGCACCCAGCCTCCCCCGTGTGTCAGCTCGTGCAGCTCGGCCATCTGGGATTACGTTTCTGATATTTGAAACATATGCAAGGTTCCCTTCTGTGATCTGCGCTTTGAGGCTTGGTATTTTGTCTTATTTGGGCTGGCGGTTCTTTATTCCCGTGCTAAAACATTCACCGATCCACCTTATTGTCTAAGAATGTGCTGGCTTTCTCGTGTGAGGCTGTTTCTGCCTAAGTAGCACATGAACTAATTATGCCATAAATATATAAACAGATGACAAAACATTCCCATAGTGCAAGCCAGGTGCCCCTTTATACATTGAACAAAGAGGAAGGCTTTTGTACAGGGCACTGCCTGCAGAAATTCACTTTTCCTAGCATGGAAAGAGGGGGGGATTATTGGGGAGGCCCTGGCCCAGGTTGCTCAGAGCAGGGGTGGCTGCCCCATCCCTGGAAGGATTCCAGGCCAGGTTGGATGGGGCTTGGAGCCCCTGATCCAGTGGGAGGTGTCCCTGCCCATGGCAAAGGGTTGGAACTGGATGGGCTTTGAGATCCCTTCTAACCCAAACCATTCTATGATTCTGTTTCGGTACCCAAACTGCTTTCATTTGATGTGGGGGAGGAAAATAATCCCCCTTGCCTTCAGCTTTGGGGGTGTCTTTATGCAGGACGGCCGTGTCTGCGGTTCACCCAGCTATGATGACTAGAAATGGATAAATTTCCGTAGTTCAGCTGCCTTGTTAAAACAAGATGTCCCAATGTATAGACATGTGATTTCATGTTGATGAATGCAAAAATCTTCCCCTTCCTGTGGTATTCCTACTGGCTTGTGACACCGGGGCTTTTGATGGTATTTATCCAGCATTAAAATGTATGTAGGGTTTTAAATTGTAATATCAGCAAGAGTCTTCCCAAACTGAACTTCATAAGCAGCTTGGTTTCATTGGTCTGATCTTATCCAGGAGTTAAGAGCTGTAGAAATCATGGAATCACCAGGTTGGAAGAGACCCACTGGATCATCGAGTCCAACCATTCCCATCAATCACTAACCCATGTCCCTCAGCACCTCGTCCACCCATCCCTTAAACCCCTCCAGGGAAGGTGACTCAACCCCCTCCCTGGGCAGCCACATGAAGGTATTTAAAAATCAACTTAAAGGCAATTGATAAGCTCAGGTTTTTTTACCCTAAATTAGATTTCTCTTAAGAAAGTAAGAATTTCTTTTCCTGAGCTTAATAAATGCCGAAGAAGTCTTCAGCGTAGCACGAACGCGTCGTGGTGATGAAGCTTTGAAAGGGATTAACAACCGAACATTGCAGTTGCTTTCAAAGAAACAGGGGTCACAGAAGGCGGCACCGATGGTGACTCTATAATGCAAAAAAAAAGACAAAACGCATTCTTGTTTCCTTGTTAGTACCGGATGCTCGGCTGCCCGAGGAAATCCTCAGTGTCTCTCTCAAGAAGCTGACAGAAGGAATAATTGTGCTGACTGCAGCAATATTCCTCACTGATGCATCATCTAATTCAGTGATGCATGTTGTGACTGTCCAGTCTCCCCAAATAATTTTTTCCTTTTTTAAGGTGTTTTTTTCTCTGCCTTTATATACGGGAGCGACTCTGACTGTGACTGAGGACAAGTGAGGGCAGGTACCTGCGTGTGCGCTGTGATGAAAACCAGGAGCTAGAGACAAGTCCTGTCTTCTGTGGCAGAGTGACTTCATGCTCAGGCTTCTCCAGGGCATCTCCTGTGTTCACAAAGTCTCCAGTCCTTGCAGAGAAAATGCAGAACGCAACCAGTTACTCAGGAGTTTGTCGGGATTGCGTGGCTGGTGGTTCTTTGAGGTTAATGTGAGACAGAGGGCCCTGTCGAACGAAGCCCGTAATTAAAGATACCCTTCTTTGGGAGCTGTCACCAGCAAAGACTGATGAGAAACATTCAGGGGAAGAAGAAAGGAAGAGGCACGGGTGGAATGATTATAAGCAAACAACTTAAGCATAACAAGCCATTTCCTTAGTTGCCACCTGGTCAGCCGTTGTGAGGCTGTGTTTTACCATCAGCATAAGATCCCATCACCACCATGACAACCCTGGAACTATTCTGGATAGTTTCTGGCTTAACACACAGTTGATCAAACATTCACCTTGTTTAGGGAATTATATCAGTTATTCTAGTTCTCACCCTCCACCAGAGAGGAGATCTGGGATGCTGGGAGTCAGCTGGCCTTAAAAAAGGAACCTTGTGCTTGCAGGCAGCGCCCCTACCTGTGCAGGGCAAGGCAACAGTTTAGGAGAAACCTAAGTCTTCATGTTTATGACCACAAATGGGAGTGTAAAGAAAATTCTGATGTGGTGATGGCCAGTTTTGGGTACAGGGGGTGCCTGCTTGTCTGCTTAATTAGCAGTGGGTGTGTTAATGGGGGGGACCAGGCTGAGGAGCTCTCTGATCTCAGTGTGACCAGCCTGCCCTCACAAAGCAACTGCCTGTGAAGATCCTGTTCTGCTGGTCTGTCTTGAGTAGCGAAGACACGGTGTGACACGGTGTTTTGTGAGACTTTGAGTTAGATCAGCCTGCCTGTGTGTAGCTGAGCAGGTAGAGAGGGGGACACTTCACAGGGACTTTTGTTTCTAAAACAGTAATTAAAGAAACTGCTGCACTGAGCATTTAGTTTTTGTTTTTTTCATGTCTAGGCAGCCAAGTAGCCCTGTGCTGCGATGCAGTGATGGCCCGAGTACAACGCTGGTTGAAATAAGTCTGTGCACTTGATTTGGGAAGGTCATTTGTGGTGGCTATGATGCTCCTAGAACAGCACCTTTTGGAAAAAAACATGTTCAAAGGCAGAAACAGTCCAGATGATCTGAGCGTGCAGCATCCGATGACAGCTTTTGCATAGAGGAGTTCCCATGCTTTGTTGCTGACGGGACTGGATGCTGATGTAGTGGAGCTCTGATCAGTTCATGTGAAAAGGCCTTTTTCTTCTCCCTGCTTGTCTTTCCCCAAAACCTGACCCTGAGCTGAACCAATGCTCGATGTTCTGTAGGTTGAATTAATCATAATTATAGAATCATAAATGTGGAATAGTTTGGGTCAGATGGGACCTCAAAGCCCGTCCAGTTCCACCCCCTTGCCACGGGCAGGGACATCCCATTGGATCAGGCTGCCTAAGGTCCCATCCAACCTGGCCCTGAACACCTCCAGGGATGGGGCAGCCACCACTTCCCTGAGCAACCTGTTCCAGTGCTTCGCCACACTCATAGTGAAGAAATTCCTCCTTCTGTCTAGCCTAAATCTACCCCTCTCCAGTTTATCCCCATTGCCCCTGGTCCTATCACTCCAAGCCTTTATGAACAGCCCCTCCCCAGCTTTCTTGTAAGTTCTCTTTAAATACATCAGTGCTTCTTGTGCCTAGGATGAGCTTACTGGCTGGTGTTGTACGGCTTCACTAGCCTACTCAGTGTGTCAGTGGGACTGGTTAACGAGAGGCAGCCCTGTGGTGTTCCTCTCCCCATCTCCATGTGGCCATCATAGCAGAGGATGGAGCTGAGCCTCCACCTGGAGAAATCGAGGCTTTGCTGAGAAGGGTGGGGAAGGCAGCCGGTCCTTTCTGCACAGGGTATTGCTGCCTCCTGTGAGCAAGCGTGCCTCTTCCTCACTACTCAACAACCTTTCCTGTCTGCTGCAGCCCAAGCTACAGCTGGAGAAGGAGGGTTTGGAGTGGTGTGATTAGGTGGACAAATGGTTCCTCTGCGTGCAGCTTGGGGGATGCTCATAGGAAAGGAGACTGGTGGCCAGATTCTGCACAGAGCTGGAGCCTTTCTGGCAAGCAAGCAGTAGTGCTGTATTTTCTTTTATTCAGACTGTGTTCTTGTTTTGGACAGCAAAGAGAATCTGTGTGTAGCCTCTGATAAGATGAAGCTTGCAGAAAGCTGGGAGGAAGCAAGCTCTGAGATAAGTGCAGCCTCGGTGTGATTTGTAGGCAGGCTGTTCGTCAGTGCTGTCACCTCGCTGGTCTGTCAGAGGATGCCTTTCTGCTTCTGTTTCCTCCCCTGCTCACCCTGAGTTGTCTTGGAGTCGAAAACCAACTTGAAATCCGTCTCCGGGCTGTGAAATGTGGGAGTTTATGTGAATAAGTGCACATGGACTGGTTCTGTCTAGTTTATCTTCAGCGCTTGCATTTAAACAAAGCATTTTATGTGCTGTTTAAACCTCAAAAGGAGATGAAATGCAAATCTTTTCAAATATTCATGACCTTAAATAACCAATCACAGAAGGAAATTTTCCCTTAATAGGTACAGATAAGAGAAATAACGGCTTCTGGTCACCAAGCTGATCTTCAGTGCTTCCTTTATCTTAGCAAATATTCACTATTCTTAACATGATAGACGCACACCATTGTTCAGAAAAGTTGCCCTCATTGGTAAAGTGAAATATCCCTCATCCAGGTCTGAAAACCTTGCCTGCAGGCTGCCTGTTCTCCACGGTTGGTTGAACTCAGGATGCCGATTTTTCTATATGAATCACCTCCACCCAGACTGTAAACATGATGTTCAGCCTTCCTGTTTCAGGCATTAGCTCAGGTACGTTCACCTGCTGAGGCTGACACGCTGCTGCTCTCCGACTGGTGCTGAGTGTTGTGAAAGCAAAGGTTGTTCTTAACTCATGGCTTAGCTGAGATCTGCTGGTCTCGATGTTTTCCTTTGGCGATAGCGTTTACCGTGGTAGTTCGCAGAAGGTTCTCCCAACACAGCTGATAAAACCAGACAGGAGCCACTGACAGACAGGAGGCACCGGGCTGGTTAGAATGTTGCTTGTGGTGCTCATAAATTGACTTGTTTAAAGGTTACAGTATTGTCTTATATGCTGCAACCATTAGAGATAATAGTGTTAGGTAAGCAGTTGTAAGCCAGGCAATTCATGTTTCAAATCATATTGAAACAGCAAAAATGCTTTTGATTCAGTTCTGGGCCCCTCACCACAAGAAGGATGTTGAGGCTCTGGAGCGAGTCCAGAGAAGAGCAACAAGGTTGGTGAAGAGGCTGGAGAACAGGCCTGATGAGGAGCGGCTGAGAGAGCTGGGGGTGTTTATCCTGGAGAAGAGGAGGCTGAGAGGAGACCTCATTGCTCTCTGCAACTACCTGAAGGGAGGTTGTGGAGAGGAGGGAGCTGGGCTCTTCTCCCAAGTGACAGGGGACAGTACAAGAGGGAATGGCCTCAAGCTCCTCCAGGGGAGATTTAGACTAGAAATTAGGAGGAAGTTTTTCACGGAAAGGGCCATTAGGCATTGGAATAGGCTGCCCAGGGAGGTGGTTGATTCGCCTTCCCTGGAGGGGTTTAAGGGACGGGTGGACGAGGTGCTGAGGGACATGGTTTAGTGTTTGATAGGAATGGTTGGACTCGATGATCCGATGGGTCTCTTCCAACCTGGTGATTCGGTGATTCTATGATTCTTACCACTGCTGCTTTCTGTATTTTCGTTCTTCCCAATCTGGATGCTGCTCAGAACTTAGAAAAAAACAACCAACCAACCAAAAAACCCAACAGAACCCAACTTACTTTTTAAATAAAAAGCGCAGTCATCATCTCCTAACATTTAATAAACCGTGTGTTCCCTGAGGTTTACCTGGCTGCCGAAACTTTGAGTCAGTTCATTATTGAATCTTTCTGGAGGTAGAGGCACTGAGCAGAAATAGCTTCTTGCAGCCTGGTTATCTGATATCTGTTAAACCCCAGGACTGAGCTGCTGCAGTGCCAGGAAGCCCCAGCGTACCCTGACGATCTGTTACCCTGGGTGCTGCAGCAGCACTGCAGAGGCTGGGCTCTGCCCCAGAGCCCTAACAGTGGTTACACGGGCCGGGCAGAGCAAAGATTATCTTATGACAGAGCTGGAGGTTAATTATTTTGTTCTGGCAGCGTGCTTTATCTGTCACGGAAACCTCCTCTGCAGCCACCATCCAAGACATTCCAGTGTGGTGCCTCATCAGCTGTTGCTGCGTCATCTCCGTACTGTTGGGAAGGGCTGTCGCCACAGCCCGTCGTTACCAGGGAAGAGCCCGCTGTGCCTTCAGATCAAAGGTCTTTGCGATATTTCAGCTCGTAGGATCGTAGAATGGTTTGAGTTGGAAGGGACCTCAAAGCCCATCCAGATCTAACTCCAGCAGGGACACCTCCCACTGGATCAGGGGCTCCACAAGCCCCATCCAACCTGGCCTTGAACCCCTTCAGGGATGGGGCAGCCACCCCTGCTCTGGGCAACCTGGGCCAGGGCCTCCCCACCCTCATTGTGAAGAATTTCTTCCTAATGTCTAGTCTAAATTTTCCTCTCTCCAGTTTATTGCTGTTCCCCCATGTCCTGTCATCCATAAGCCCTTTACAGATCAACTTTGCTGAGAGCAAACACCCTCCTGTGCCTTCGTGAAAGGAACACATGGCACGAGCTATCCTGTTAGTGCTTAATTAACAAACATCTAATTTTTAGAGTTGATTTTTGGGAGTCAGCGTTATGATTTCTTAACGATGTGTGAGTGAGGACAGAGCCCACACAAGTATGGGCTGGGTAATACCTCTCTGTTTATTCCCCTGTATCTATTGTCATGATGGGTTACTACCCCATCCCTGGAGGTGTTCAAGGCCAGGTTGGATGGGGCTTGAGGAGCCCCTGATCCGTTAGGATCCAGGGATTGGAACTGAGTGGGCTTCGAGGTCCCTTCCAACCCAAACCATTCCATGATTACAGCCTGGCCAGGCAGTGGATTGCAGGGGACTCTCTCCTAAATACAAACAGTGGAGCGAGGACTTTTATACATCCTCTTTATAGATGCTCTTGCTCGTGAAAACATAATCTGCCTAATTGTAATGCTCGGGAATTTTTAAGTCTGCTACTGTTGCCCTATAGGGAAATGTGCTTTGTCTTTAGCTCTACAAGTACCATGCACCCTCTGCCTTCGTATCTCATTTGCAAAAAGTGCTGATCGTAATTTCCTTGATGAGACTGAAAGAAGACATTTTCATATGAAAACATCTGAGGGGGTGCCTGTCACAATACAATCTCTGTGGGTTTATGGAGGCCTTGGGACGGTGGCTTTGTATGGGAGATACAGGTATAGTTTACTTCTTAAATACACACGCAGAGACATATTTAAATGTCAGAAAGGGTCATTGGGCACTGGAACAGGCTGCCCAGGTTGGGGGTTGAGTCACCTTCCCTTGAGGTGTTTAAGGGATGGGTGGACGAGGTGCTGAGGGACATGGGTTAGTGATTGATGGGAATGGTTGAACTCGATGGTCCAGTGGGTCTTTTCCAACCCGGTGATTCTATGATTCTATGATTTATTTATTCCACGTTCTCGATGCACCACCTTGCCTCCAGACCTCATCCCTCAGGGTTCCTGTGGGAGCTGCCCCTCAGCTCTCCTGCAGGACTGGGCTCTAAGGTGTAGATTGGTCTCTGATCTAGCAAGTCCCTTCTTCTCCTGCTCTGGATGCCACATCTGTTGGTATTGGTGAGTCTGCTTGGGAAACCCTGCTTTATTTGTTCTGTGCTTCCATTTCCATTTTCTATAAGGAAAAATTCAATACCTGCCTTCTCCAGGAGCCAGAAAGTTGAGGTGGTTCATATCAGGTTCAAGCCTGCAAGGGTTCATATCTGAAAAGTGCTTTGAAATTCTCAAGTGGTTGCTGCTTCGCTCACTGATGGAAATCACTTGTACCTTGTTTTGGATGGTGTCTTACTGCTCTCAGAATGCTTTGTGGGTTTCACCCTCTGGACGCTGAGAACAGGAGCTCTGCCCCCTCTTCACAGAAGCACCTCCGCGGTGGATTTTCTTCTCTCTGCTTGAGGGGGCTGACGTTCTGCAGGGTGCTGGCTGGGGGAGATGCGGAGACCATGCTCAGAACCAGGTTTTGGTTCTGAAACGCCGAGAGAGGGAAACCAACCATCCAGCCCCTGGAGAAATGATTTCATTAGAGAAACGCTTTTGGAGCAAGGAGTAATTGGAGGATTTCTTCCTGAAGCAAGTCCAGACTTCAGGCTGGTTTGAAACCCAGGTGAACACACATCAAAACCGCAAATTTTGGAACAAAAATATCTGAATTATAGACAAGGAAAAACTGTTGTTCTCTGCTGCTTTGTTGGCAGTACCTGTTGAGAAACACAAGGCAGTGACACTCCCTCTCTTCACACATTTCAAGAGACAATCGTGTGTCGTGGATTGAATTTTTTTCAGCTGTATTACAACTTCATGGCCTTAAAACTCAAGGTTTTTTTCTTCAATGCCAGCAAATACCTAAATTAATAAATCATACGTTGCAATTCTTATTTGTGTTCCCCAAAGAATTACTTAATACATTGGTGATGAATCTCTTATTAGTCCATCATTAAGGAATGTTTGTGATAGCTTTCATTTTGGCAGCTACTTGGTGGAGTTTATGCTCTGCTGTTGAACAACAAAATGTTCCACAGTGAACGTTTTGAATGCGTCTCCTGATTTCTAACTGCTTTCTCCGCACATTGGGCTTGAATGAGATGATTAACCCGAACATTATGCAATATTTCTGCTGGAGAAAAGTAAATTGTCAATGGACTTTACATGGTTGGAGCTGTCCTAGTCTGACAGTGAATTAATAGGTGTTAAGAACTGATAGCTTGTGGTCTTGAGGCAATAGTTTTTATATGTTTTTCTCTTATCAAGTTTATAAAAATATTACTAATTTTCTTGCATCAGCAAGAGGCTGATGAGGGTGAGGCTTAAGCTGCTGTCCGTGTGGGGGAATTGTGCTTCTAGGGATATCAGTAATAGCATGTGCTGAGCAGCTAAAGGCAATAGGCAATAGCATGGTCTAATAATCTAATAACAGAGGATTTAAATGTCTGCACCCCTTTGCACCCCAGAAATGTTTCTCAGCTGGGTGTGAGTGGTCTGCGTTACTTCTTTGAGACAACAGGGTGGTGAAAACCTGTTTTGAAAAGTAAACTGGTCTCTGTACTGGTGGCTTCTTGAGCTTCACAGAATTGTAGAATCGTTTGGTTGGAAAAGACCTCTGAGAGCGTCGAGTCTGACCATCCCTGTCCGCTGCTAAACTGTATCTCTGAGCACCTCATCTACCCGTCTTTTAAACCCCTCCAGGGATGGGGAGTCCACCAGCACCCCATTCCAGTGCCCAAGAACCCTTTCAGTGAAGAAATTTTTCCTAGTATCCAATCTGAATGTGCCCTGACCAACTTGAGGCTCTTTCCTCGGTGGCTGTTTTCCCACTGCAGAAGCACTAGCAGGTCCTCCCTTGGACACACGTGTGTGCACGCTCTGAGAACTGAGGATCACGGCTGCAAACACAGGAAATGTTTAATTTTAATTCTTTTTCCCCTTTGCAAATGGCTTCTGGCATCATTGCTGCAAGTGCCTCTTTCCACTGTCTGTTATGAACTCAATACAAACTGCTTGGAGGACGCTCCAGGTCTGCTTGTTTGAAGTTTATCTTTAAGATCCCTCCATAGCTCCGTGCCAGTGTTGGAGGACGTTAGCTGATTTTTTTTCAGCATATAGTGNCGAGGCACTCCAGAGGTATCGGAAGCTGGTTTTAAAATGCTTTTAGTTGTTTGAAGCATCCTTGGCTCATAAATCCCTCCGGATCACAGCCCCTGAGAGACCTGTGAGTCAGGGAGTAGNATTGTGGGAGAAAAAGAAAAAAACCCTGATGTGAATGCTCAGCTGAACAATGTGCATTATTTCAGCTGGAGTGCTTTTTGCCTGAGCAACGTAAGTGCAGATGCGGAGATGNGGCCGAATACTTTAAGAACAGGATAAACTTTTTCAACGGTGCCAAAACCCGCCCATAATTAATACTCCTTGACCTGTTCTCTTTCCCCTTCATAAATGCCTTTTTTTTTTTTTTTTTATTTGCAGCAAGTAGAACTTCTCCGCTAAGAGAGTTAATGCTGCACTTGATCTTTAAAAGCTGCTGTTAATGTCTTGCTTGTAGCGCCGAGCTGAACCCCTTCGCTTCGGATTTACGACACGCTGAGTAATAACAGAAACTGCCCCTCCTGGTTTGGAAGATTGAACTGGAAATGCGGGATTAACAAAATTCATAAATGCCTTTTTTTTCCCTTCGTTGTCTTTTTGGGGAAGAAACCTGCAAATAGGAGATTCACCCTATGGAATGGGGAGAGTAGCATTGGCGCTTGGCTTCTGGCTTCCTCATTAGACCGGGGTTATGCAATTCAGTCAATGGAAGGAAAATTAGTGGAGAGCAGAAATGGGTCAGTAGCAAAAACAATCCATAANGATTAACAAAATCTACTGGTTTTTTTTGGTTTGAAACAAACAGATGGGATCATTTAACATATCGTTTGCTAAAGTTTATTTTGATTGAAGTCTGATGTCAAGTAGCATCCCCAGCAAATATTTAAGAGCAAAGTACCATATTGCTGACTTAGAGCCCTGGGGCTGTTGGTTTAAACTAACGAAGGTTATAAAATCGCTCGTATCAGCCAAGGTTCTGTTAGCAGAACAGTAATTGTTTGTATATAGTATTTTAAACCAGTTGTGTTTTCTGCTGTTTCCTTAATGGGAAAGCCTGTTTTGACATCTTCCCCTTAACTCCCTGCCTGAGCTGTCTGGATTTGGAATTCCATCTGGCTGCGCTGAAGACGCTTTTTGCTCTGTTCCCAATCTGAATCTCTTCTCTGTACATAATGGAGCCGCTGAAAAGTTGAACTATTTTTTAAGAGAACAAATCATCCTGCTTTTAAAAGTGGCGTTGCCGTGGCCTTCGCTGGCTACCTGCTACCTACTTTTAAAACCAGTTTCCGATACCTCTGGAGTGCCTCGGAACCGAGGCACTCCAGAGGTATCGGAAGCTGGTTTTAAAATGCTTTTAGTTGTTTGAAGCATGCTTGGCTCATAAATCCCTCCAGATCACAGCCCCTGAGAGACCTGTGAGTCAGGGAGTAGGAAAGGGTCAAGGATGGTTGTTGGAGAAACCCCGGCCGAATACTTTAAGAACAGGATAAACTTTTTCAACGGTGCCAAAACCCGCCCATAATTAATACTCCTTGACCTGTTCTCTTTCCCCTTCATAAATGCCTTTTTTTTCCCTTCGTTGTCTTTTTGGAGAAGAAACCTGCAAATAGGAGATTCACCCTATGGAATGGGGAGAGTAGCGTTGGCGCTTGGCTTCTGGCTTCCTCATTAGACCGGGGTTATGCAATTCAGTCAATGGAAGGAAAATTAGTGGAGAGCAGAAATGGGTCAGTAGCAAAAACAATCCATAAATTAAGAAGGAAAATAAAAAGTGAATTCCTGATACCACTGGAAGAGGTGGGTGCTGGCTGACTCTGACGCTTTTGAAGCCGTGCAGCTCAGACAGGAGAATCGGTTTGAGATGCTTTAATCAAGCTCAGCCGTGCAATCCTGTACGGAAACAATCCATTGAAAGCTTCCCGGCCCACACAGCGGAGCAGGGTCTCGGCTCTCGATGCCTCCGACTGATCTCTCTCTGCTGCAGATAATGACAAATCTTATCATTGTTCTTGGCAGCAGAATGAGGGGGAAAGTTGATGCTGAGGGTTCAGGATAATTCAGTGTTTCTTTCGCTGTGCTTTTTGCAAAAAAAACCCAGAATGTGTCGGTGCTTCAAGCAGTTCTGGAGGGTGCTTAAACTCACAGCATTCAACTGGTGCTCCTGGAAGCAGTGATGTCTGGGTGCTGTGGCTCAGCCGACACCCTTGCACCTCCTTGGTTGTTCCAGAAGGGAAGCGGCTGCTCCTGGTCTTTGCAGCTTTGGTCCAGCATCCATAGGTCACTGGGGTGTCGCTGTGAGGGGGGCTGGCCGTCCTTATAACAATAACAAGTTCTGTTAATCCTTGCAATGTTAATGAGGCTCTTTGTGTGAATTTGCAAACTTCTGGGCTACGGAGGGAGTTCCCCTTTCCTCCAGGAGCCCAGCAGTTCAGGTCGATTCCTCCTCCACCCTCCAGCTCATCCATATCACAGAATCACAGAATCACTGTGTTGGAAGAGACCCATCGGATCATCAAGTCCAACCATTCCCAACAAACACTAAACCACGTCCCTCAGCACCTCATCCACCCTCACCTTAAACACCCCCAGGGAAGGTGAATCAACCACCTCCCTGGGCAGCATATTCCAATGACCCTTTCCGTAAAAAACTTCCTCCTAATCTCCACTCTAAATCTCCCCGGCGGAGCTTGAGGCCATTCCCTCTTGTCCTGTCCCCTGTCACTTGGGAGAAGAGCCCAGCTCCCTCCCCTCCACAACCTCCCTTCAGGTAGTTGTAGAGAGCAATGAGGTCTCCTCTCAGCCTCCTCTTCTCCAGGATAAACACCCCCAGCTCTCTCAGTTGCTCCTCATCAGGCCTGTTCTCCAGCCCCCTCACCAACTTGGTTGCTCTTCTCTGGACT
>WAAB01001484.1:7174-31605 GCA_013389865.1 Piaya cayana | reverse complement strand
GCCTTGCTAAAGTCAAGCTGTTGTCCTTGCATCCACAAACTAAGACATACAAGGCAATCAGGTTGGTCAGGTATTTGGTAAATGCTGACTCTTTCTAATCACTTTATTCTCCTAGTTTTCTTCAAGAATCTTGGGAAGAAGCAGGATCCAAAGCCTGGGGTATAGCAATGTGGGCACCTGAGCAGCAACACACTTGCAAATGTTTTTATAGTGCTTTTACTTTATCATTTCAACACCAAGAAATCATTGAGCAAGTGAAAGAGCTGTTTATTACTAATGCCAATGATAATTCTTCCTGGAGATTTCTGTTCTCAGTGTTGGTCACTGCATAACCAGCTAAGAACGAAATATTACTGCTTGTCTATTACTGAAGGAAAACTGGCAGAAAACTGATTTACTCAACATCGCACAACACATCTGTTGTCAAGGCAGAAGCAGAACGCAGGATGTACTTCCTTCTTGTCACATATTCATTCCCATATTTATCACATGACAATACTGCCAAGAACACACCATATTGCCATTCAAACCCAGCGAGACAAATAAATACTTCTTCCATCCAGTGACATCAGCTTGAGATTTCATTCATTATAAATATCCATCTAATTTACAAACAAAAGGCAACACAATGTTGTACATTATCTGGATTGCAACATGCACTTGGCTCCAATAATAAACTCTTAAGAGGGAAGACAAGTTCATTGGGGAACGTTAGAAAAATCTGGGACTGATAGGAAAAAAAACAGCTAGATGAACTGAAAGCAGCAAAGCTGGAAATTTTTTTTTTTGTTTGAAATTGAAAGTAAAAATTTATTATTTGGTGGGTTCGGGGAAAATTCATATGGGTGAGGGGTGTATTCTGATCTTTAGAAGAATTACATTTCAGCCAAAATGTTGTTGTAGGACTTTTATTCATGTTTTAAGACCTTTTATGCAATTTTTAATTAAAAAATTCATAAAGCACTGGAGAGTGTCTTTTTCTTTTCCTTCCTGAATCATCATCCTTGCTCCATCTAAGCCATCACTGGTGTGTCTTTGTCAGAAGTCTTCTTAAAAGCACAAAAGAGAGAATCTGGAGGGGTTGTGTCTGTGTGAAAGTACACTAGAAGGAATCCACCATAACATGGGGAACTAAACATAGCAGGGGAAAAAGGTTTAGCACGGATTTCCATCCCATCATCACCTCTGTTTTCTGTATTTACTTTTTCTTTGGCTTTTCCTGCCTTTGAGGAAAAAATAAGTTGCAGCAGAAAGCCAAAAATCCTCTTGTGAAATGTCTGTGCCACCATTTCTATATTGCACATTGTCTCCTGGAGAGAAAGGTGTTAGTCATGCTGTGCTTATGTACAGTTCTTCCAAATTGATTTGAAATATACACATGTACATAATGGCTAACATATGACAAAGCTACTACTCATCTCCACATAATGAACAGGCTAAATCAGCTGCTTAGTTTTGTTGCTATACCCAGACAAGGTTTTCAGGCAAGATGTGTGTGGTTTTACTTTTCTTTTGTCCTCTTTGTCCTCCCATCTCTGAATATTGTTTTTTATGTTGCTTTGATCCATTGATTTGATTCAGCCTGGAGAAGAGAAGGCTCTGAGGAGATCTAGCAACCTTCCAGTGCCTGAAGGGGTTACAAGAAAGCTGGGGAGGGACTCTTCACAAAGGCTTGTAGTGATAGGACTAGGGGCAATGGGTATAAACAGGAGAGGGGCAGATTTAGGCGAGACATTAGGAAGAATTTCTTCACCACGAAAGTGGTGAGACACTGGAACATGTTGCCCAGGGAAGCTGTGGATGCCCCATCCCTGGGGGTGTTCAAGGCCAGGCTAGGTGGGTCCTTGGGCAGCCTGATCTAGTGGGAGGGGGCTGGAACTAGATGATATTTAAGGTCCCTTCCAACCCAAACTATTCGATAATTCTATGATCCAACGGAAAAGAAAGGCAGTATAAAACTCAGTTAGTAACATTTGTAATACTTGTTTTATCAAATTGCTGCTTATCAGAATAGAGCACAGCATAGACTTCCAAGGTGTTAAACATGAGTACATGAATGACAGCATGTGAGGTGAGGTGAGGTCTGACAAACTAAATTGATATCTAAAGGAACATGACAAGCACATTCTTCAGCTGCTTGTCTAAGAACGTATCTAGTGTCCTTGTGTACACATAATGCTTGCACAGAAACAGTACAATCTGACAAGGTGGGTGGGATACTCTTTATTTTTTTAAAATTCTTTCAGCCCAGATTCTGTACCTCACACTCAAATACAGAGTGGTTTGGATTCGTTGGGGTGATACTAGTACAAATCAGTCCAGCATTTGGCTCTTTAGCTCATTACTTCTCTACTGGAAGGTAAAGGGACATTTTATTTTTGTTAGAACTTCTCATCAAGCGTATTTACCACAAGTTGAACTCTCTTACTATGTTTAAGCAATGCTGTCACAAAACCCAGCACATTTAGGAGCTGTCACAGAGATCTGCCTAATCCAGGAAAACCACTGTCCTCTAAACCAAGCAAAAAACTGACAATACTGATGTTATAAGTCCATACCTGTGCGTTAACATTTCAGGATGCTTCAGAAGGTGCATCACTCCTCAGGCCCAGAAAATAAGGAAGAGCTTGGATGCAAGTAATTATTACTGTGTGGAGAAGAGCAACTGGAGCAATCCGCTTCACTGAGAGTTAGACCCAGATTTGCTTGCTGGCTACCTGAATCATACATAGTCAGCATAACTTCAGAGTATGTTCTCTGAATATCTGGCTACACTCATTAAAGATATTTAATTATTGCAGGATTTGCTATCTGTTTCTAAATCAAACAGCTTGTTTCCTAACTGTGCATTTATGTGAATGAACTTGTTATTAATATACTTGTCGATGTGCTAAGTGCCAAGAGTGGTGTTAGGTCAGTCTAGAAAATATAGGGTATTGCAGCCTTCAGTATGTACTAGATTTTTTTTCTCAGAATATTCAGAGCCAACCAAAGTTCTGGCTTTTTAAAACGGACCCTCACGCACTTCATGATGCTGCTGCACTTGCTTGAGTGCTGATAGCACAAAAGAGCGCTGGCAACGGTTAGCTGGAAACTTCTCACTCACTTTGTCCAAGGAAGTGGAAGGACACCAGAGTTGATAGATCACTGTGCAGGCTAAAAAGCGACACAGCAAGCCTGCAGCATGGGAACCATGAATACTATTGCTGTGTAACTGAAATGATGGGGTGCTTGGAATATAGCTGATAAATTACTGCAAAGTTCACTATGGTGAACCATCAAAACACTGGCAGAGGTGTACACTGAACACCCATAGTATTGTCTGATGGGGACATACAGATGACAAAATATTCTTACATGGCATTCCTAGAAATGTTGTATGATATACACAAGTCCATGGGACCTTACAGGATGCACCCGTAAGTACTGAGGATGTTGTCTGGCATCATTGCAAAGCCACTTTCGATTATTTTTGAAAGCACGTGGAGACTGAGCAAGCAAGGTTCTTGAGGACTATAAGAAAGCATGTCATCCCTGCAAGGAAGAGCATCAAAGAAACTAGAACCCAGCAGCCCATCTTCAATTGTGGAGAATGTGGTGGAGAAAATAATCCTAGAAATTATTTTGAAATATTTTAAGATGGTGCTTAGGACTACCCAGCAGAGAGTTACAACAGGAACTCAGGTCTGACCAACCCGATATCTTTCTACAATGACTGTCTCAGTGGATGAGGAGAGAGCACTGGACATGATCCCAGACAACCAGTTTGCTTAGGCAGGGGAGAGTTGGACAAGATGATCTCCAAAGGTCCCTTCCAGTCTCAGCCACTCTGTGATTCTGTGAAATGACTGCAGTTTGTGTGCGTGCTTGGCACACACACCAATTAAGCAACTACCATGTACAATAGAATATAAATGATACAATGTATTAGGAGCATCTGTAACTTGGATCCCTATTTTGTATTCAGTGACTCAGAGGGTGGGAAAAGTGGACTTCTGCATATACCATTTCATTATCAGCACAGAGAATGATGCTTTCTGTTTGCTCTGTGTCTGAGTAAAGGAATGTGAGCAATGGATTTTGAATCAAGTCTGTGATAAAAAGTGAGTGCTTTGGAGTCCTGAGCTGCAGGAGAAAGTGAGTTCCAGGGCATTCAATATTAATTCTTACTATTGAAGAAACAGCCTAAAGGAGAGGCAGATCCTGGAAATCAAACCAGTAATCCCAATCTAGTATAAACACTACCTGTGCTTCTATTCCTAGCTTTTTTCGATGTTTTCCTTTTAATTCCATCTTTCCCTTCTGAGGACAAAATGGCAGCAGAGGGTGACCTGGAAAAGAAAACATAAGACAAAATCTGTTGAGAGCAATCAAAATCAGGCCCAGCACAGCGCAGACCCACTTCACTGTGCTGGCTGCTCTCTGTGCAAAGTGATTTTTGTTCAAAAGAATGGAAATCTCTGCTCCAGCTAATTTCAGGCCACTACTTCTGTGGTGTTACAAATCACTTAGGCTTACTAAAAACAAGAACTCGCAGCTACATGTCAAGTATATGCATGAACACAGAAAATATTTAGACCATTTAGGCCTGTTTTTCTACATTCACATTTACGCCTTTATCAAATCGCAGAATCCTGCTCCAGTAGAGCACAAGCCAGTCTGCTAACATCCATAACATGGTACTCTCAAGACCAGACGGACCTATTTGGAGAGTGTTGTAGACACCTACTGACAAGAACAGAGAAGAATAAAAAGCCAATTAAAATGCAACAGAGGCAACATTGGGAATACGGCAATCATACTTCAAAAATCTATTTGCTTTTGGTTTTATGGCTGCGTGTTAACTCCCTTAAGTTTTAATGCACACTGGAATGTTAGGAATGACAAGTGGCAAAAATTGCTTTGAAACAATCCTTTGCTGTGACACTGTAAGAAAGACATTGCATTAACAGTTTATTTTAATAATACAAACTCTGAGAGATTGGAAATTAAGTATTCCAAATGAACTTTAAATATAGCATAATAAGTTTCATGTTTAATGGACAAAACCTGTTCCCACTAAATGCACCCTTGTAATGGTGAGAGCTTTGAAATGAAATAAAACCTAGAAGTGGCAAGTGTGAGGCTATTAGTGTCAGAGTCAGACCAGCCAAGCAATTCTAAATGAAGGTGATCTTGGTATAAAGAAATCTGTTTGCATCAACTTTTATGTTCCCATTCACTCTGGAAACCAAAGTTGTTCCCTTGAGAAGCTACCTGCCTTCTGAGGCATTTGCTGGAGCATAAGAAATACTACAAATGACTGCTCGAATAATTTCCAGATAATGATGTATCTTTATTTAAAATCTATTTTTGATTAATGCTCAAAGTGCAGGGAAAAAAGAAAAATAAATTCAAAAGACTTTATAAAAACTTCTTGCAAAATAACAGTACTCAGCAAAGTAAGACATCTTGGGGTTAGCAACCACAGATTAGTCAAGTTCATAATTCTAGAAACAGAACAACTGTTTTGTCTCATGTTTACTTCTTCAACAAAGCCCAGAAAGGTATCACTTTTCATTATGAGGTAAGCAGTGCAAAATTTGCTAACAGACTTTTTTAAAACTAAAAAGAACAGAGGAAATACAGCAAATAGGAACAGCTTTTCACCTTTAAACATCTATAACAGATCAGGACAGGTCAAAGAAATGTCCAAGTGATGGCTTGCAACCAAGAAAATCACTACAACCTTCACTTGGTGTCATGTCTGGCACCACTTCTGGGTGCTTTGGACGCTTTAAAACATGCAAGAGCCAGTGAATATCTGACAATTGAATTAAGCCGCTGGTCAAGGCTGGTCAGACACTGGCTTTTGAAGCTCCAGTGACAGTACTGACCAAGCTCCTGCTGACTACATAAGTTTATACAGCTGCTCATGTCAGCCTTTACGCATAGATACATAAAGGTAGGTACTGGTTACAAACTTACCTCCTCTCAGAGCCACATCAGNGCTACGTGCCTTCTGAGGCATTTGCTGGAGCATAAGAAATACTACAAATGACTGCTCGAATAATTTCCAGATAATGATGTATCTTTATTTAAAATCTATTTTTGATTAATGCTCAAAGTGCAGGGAAAAAAGAAAAATAAATTCAAAAGACTTTATAAAAACTTCTTGCAAAATAACAGTACTCAGCAAAGTAAGACATCTTGGGGTTAGCAACCACAGATTAGTCAAGTTCATAATTCTAGAAACAGAACAACTGTTTTGTCTCATGTTTACTTCTTCAACAAAGCCCAGAAAGGTATCACTTTTCATTATGAGGTAAGCAGTGCAAAATTTGCTAACAGACTTTTTTAAAACTAAAAAGAACAGAGGAAATACAGCAAATAGGAACAGCTTTTCACCTTTAAACATCTATAACAGATCAGGACAGGTCAAAGAAATGTCCAAGTGATGGCTTGCAACCAAGAAAATCACTACAACCTTCACTTGGTGTCATGTCTGGCACCACTTCTGGGTGCTTTGGACGCTTTAAAACATGCAAGAGCCAGTGAATATCTGACAATTGAATTAAGCCGCTGGTCAAGGCTGGTCAGACACTGGCTTTTGAAGCTCCAGTGACAGTACTGACCAAGCTCCTGCTGACTACATAAGTTTATACAGCTGCTCATGTCAGCCTTTACGCATAGATACATAAAGGTAGGTACTGGTTACAAACTTACCTCCTCTCAGAGCCACATCAGACATGGTAAGATACCAGTTTGGTTTCTCCATTTATGATTGCCTCTAAATCAGGTGGAGGGAACAGCCTACCTTTAAGACAAGTGCAGCAGAAGACATGATAGGTTCCCAAACTACAAACCCATGTATTTTTGTTACTGTATTAATAAAGCTAACTCTGTAGATGGAGGGACTTATTGAGGGGACAGTCTGGGGAACCCTTTCCGCCTGTTGTGTAAATAAAGAGCTTACATTCTGTGCCAGTCAGTCTCTTTTGACAGCACTGTGTTCTGTTTCCATCACTCTGCTGCTCATGCTTTGATGCTCTTTGGCTAAAATTCCCAGGTTTACAGCAGTACGTATCCTCAGTTACTATGTAGCTAAGGAATTGATAGACAAATGTATCTACCNTGTTATGGACTCTGTTTATTGCAGATGAGTACTTCTCCTTCCAAAGAATAAGGCCCACAAGCTCTGAACAGGAGTGGCTTGAAGTCATCTCACCTTGAGGGTCCCCCATTAGTGGGCTTGACATGACTTCTCTGCAGAGCGTATTGAATGCTTGGATTGGCACCTGCTGCATTAAAAGCACAAAACTGCATGGGGTAATTGTACTGCTATGGCGCCCATAGGCACTAGGTTGTAGGTGAGATAGTTTGGCTTACTACAGACCACTTGCTCCCAGTTACACTTACAAGGGCTCCAAAGTGTCACCACACGTTTTGCGCTCAAGAGCAGCAGCTGTTTCCTAGTCTTAATATAAAGCTGTAATTATTTCTTTGCTGCATTTTGAACTGCATTTAAGTGTTTTAAGCAAAACTCTCCACATGCTTCTTCAGGAAAGGACAGGGCTATTAAATTAATACTATATAGTTTGCGCCCAGCATTGCCGTAGACCCGTCTTGCCACATCATCTTTAGTAGCAGCTCTTGAAAACTGTGAAAGCAGAAATTACATATATTTCACCTTAAAGTTGAAATTGATCCTGAAGCACAATTCTGCATAAGGAACGATTTCGTTGGGCATAAGACATGTTGGAAACATAAAATACCATGCTAAGTGTTGATAGTGCTATAAGTTTGTTGACATATGTTCACTGAAAAAGAAAAATTGAACTAAGATTATTTTGCATGTAGATATACTATTAACACTTAAAATCTTAACAGCATGACCACCAGGAACTTAAGGATTGTAATGGGCTCTGACTACCTTAATCAACTTGTAGCCACCTTTTTTGTGCAAAGCTCTCCTGTAAACATTTCTCCTCTTTCTCCTGGGGCTTCAGTTACCTGTGCTCAGGGTGAGCTCTGATCTGGCACAGCTGGTGTAACCTGGCAGAGCTCAGCTGCTCTGCTCTTTGCTGTCAGCAGCTTGGGGCCCTGCCTCAGATGGCCAAACCAATGGAGCCATCATAGAATCATCTGATTGCCATGGATGGAATATTTTACATGGTTTATGATTCAGCAGTAATTTAGAGTTTAATAATTATTTCAAGTAGATCAAACTGTTGGATTTTTAGCAGCAATTAATCATAAACCAATTTAATATTTAACAAGGTGATTGTATGGCAACTATTATAATAAGGCAGCAACTTAATTACTGATTTGAAAATGACAAGATCCAGTCTTATTTACTACATGGTATCTAAATCATCAAGCACATATTCAAGAACAGAGATATAAGGAATAACGAACACAGAAATATATTCATGTTTAAGATAGAGAGACAAGCAAAGAAGCTAGCCTACAATTAAAGTTTCCCTCTCCTTGAGATTAGCGAAAGTACTCACGCAATGCATAGGTGATAGTCCAGTCTCAAGAAGTCAGCACTGCCTTGGCCTTCCTGTCTGCTTTGTCAGCAAATGATTCTGTGCACTATTTCTGAGATGCCCCAGTTCAGGATCAATTTGATGGACACAGCCTGCTGCAATCCAGAAGAGTTCAAAGGCCCTTCCATAAGATGACTACTTACAGAACTTAAGGATAATTGACTTTCATCAGATATCTAAATATTCATTTGATATTTTAACATTCATTCAAGCCACAACCTGAAAGATGTAACTCTGGCAGTATCTACCAATCACAGATCGCACCACTTGGGCCATGATTCAGGCTGTCTGTGTGACTGATGGTTGGCATCTTTCTTCAGGCAACATGATGGTCTTTTCCCAGACGTGCAGGAGCCTGGTATACATTGTAGAGAAGTTATCTTTTCAGGTGGAAAGGGGGTGCAGTTTCAGATGTACTAAGTGGGCACCTTACGCTCCAATTCATTACCTTTTCACAAGAGTAATTCTTTTCCCTACCAAGCTTGACTTCTGGGTCAGTATGTGTCCAATTTCCTCTAGAAATGCAAGCAGCATGGAAGGAGGGGGCAAGATTTTGCTCCACATAAGCCTGGAGATTTGCTAAGTTACAACTGTGGCCTGTGGTTGGTTGCATCACCATGCTGACACACCCAGAGGTACCCAAGTGACAGCAGGGCATCGTCACTTTCACAGGTGCTCTATGTCTATTACTACACCCATTTCTATGCCTATTTTTGCTAAACTCTACTAAAACCAGTACAGTGAAGATGGTGATGTAAAGCTTTCGGTTCTACACGGAAGTAATTACTTGCAATTGCTTCTCTGCATTGAGCTCCAAGACCTTCTTGACTTTACCTGTGTTGGTACTCCAGGACTTGGACTGAATTCAGCCAGTGGTAAAATTAACTATTTGCAAGTCTTCAGAAAGATAAAAACTGTCAAAGGCTTCTAATGTCTTGCATTTTAATTGCTCAACAAAAATCTGGATTTACTAAGCAAAAAATTATTTCTGCTTATAATTACTAAACCAGTCCTTTCAAGAGTATTGCAAAAATAAAGTTATTAAAAATGTTTTTTAAGGATCTGCTAGTGATATCATTCAAAAAAACCCAGCCAATATCAGTTAAATGGTTTTATTCTCAAAACAACCAATCATCAGTATAAAATATTTTAACAGTATTTCTGTTTAAATATTGGTGACAGACTATGCATTTTCTTAAATAAAGTGCTATTTTTACATATGAGTATTTCATAATTACCTTTACTGCTGTTCTAACCTCTTGATATTGAACAGATAAAAGTGTATTTTGGTTAATGAAGAATGCAGCATCATTTTCCTTCATATTCCTTCTCATTGAGACCATTACATTTTCTATCTCAACTCCTTTATCTGTACCCATCCAACAGAGGAACATATAGTTTACATATTTCCCCACATAGAAGCTTTCATAATTCACGGTGGTTATGCCTTCTTCCATGCTTTGTTGCTCTTGTCTGTGCCCAAGAAGGCCTCCTATGGGGTTCATCATATACAGGCAAGAGTAGAATGAAAACATGAATCTCCTTATATGGTCCTTTATTCTTCCTGCTCTTCTGACTTGTTCTGGAAGTCAGACCACTGACACTTCGAACAATTCAACACTTATGTTGAGCGGTAAAAGCAATCTCTTTATTTTCTTCTTCGATTCTTTGTGGGATTCTAATTAAGTGCATTACTGTAGAAAGTCCTTCAAAAGTGTAGTTAGGACTAACTTTTCAAATTTTCATTTGTACACTTGGATTTACTCAGCCAGATGCTTAACTTCACCATAAGAAAAAAAGAATCTCTTTTTTTCCAGGAGCTACCTCTTCGGAGAAACAGCTTCTTGTGGTTTTACAGAGCCAACAGGTGCTGTGAAAGAAAAAAAAAAAAGTCTGAAAAACTGCAACCAGCAACTCACACCTTGAAAGAAGACAGAGTAATTCCACAACTACCAGAAACAGGCCCATATTTCCCAACATCATTGCTATACCAGACTTCAATAATTTGATGCTGTAATTAATTTCACTTACCTTAAGCCCTCTCCAGTACAGAGAGGATGTATGGCTTACTGCCACAAGACTTTGCAGTATCTCTCCTTTCTCAATGTGTACCTTTCCAGCAAGTAACTACCTGAAATTCTGTATGATTTTTTATTTGCAAGTCTATATTGATTCTGCTCCTATTCTCACTTCTCACTCTGCAATCTCTCCAACTGCTTCTTTTTGGCAGTAAAATGAGATATAGAGTAGAAAACGGTCTTGCTTTTTACTTTTTCTGCCTAGTGTTGTCCTCCTTCTCCAGCATTCCCTAGAAGTGTAAATGTACATAATCACTGCAGTTCTCTTTTCAATTCTGGAAAAACAATCTAGACGCTTTTCTATCTCTGTTGCCTCCCATCTCATACCAGGTTTGATGAGCACCAAGAGCTCCCAACCCAGAGGCAGCAGGAAAGGGGCTGGTCTTGAACTCAGTGAATGAGCTGGATTATAAGAGATTGAAGACTGAATTGGTATTAATTTGAACTGTTTCAGCCAAAAAAACAGAGTAATAACTAGGAAAGGGTAAGAGAACTGGAAACAGAGAACACAAGTAAAGAAACAAACATTATGTCATACGTAAATCCACAGTATGCCTACATCTTGAATACAGTATGCTAGGCTGGTATCCCCAAGCCTGAAAGGATATAGTAGGAAAGGAAGAGGTCAGAAAAACTATGGTATGGGAATGATTAGGCAGCCTTCAAGCCTTCCATCTGAAGAAAATCATGACTGAGGAAGAGTATCACAGATATCTGTATCATCAGTAGCACGGATGCAGTGAAGAGGGAAGAACTGTTTACTGTATCTTCTGATCCAGTAGGATGAAGCAAAAAGAAGTCAAGACACAGCAAGTTCACAGAATATCAAAACAAGCAGCTCTTCACAACAATGTCAAAAAAGATCAGATGAAAAAGCCAAACAACTGTTTGGATGGGCCTTGAATCTGACTCAGTAAAGCTGTTCTTATTCTCTGAAATATTAGAGATTCCTGAAAATTACTTGAAGTTCCAGAGACTGCATAAGGGTCCCACTGCTTCTAAACATATAGTATACTAAATTGTATACTTTCTATGTACTTAATCTACTTGATCATACTAAAGAAAATTGTCTCCTACAAAGAGTATGCAAATTATACTATAGTACGTATCATACAGATACACACCTCCCAGCGCTGTTGTATATATACACACCTTATTTACAGCATACAGTATCTTATAGCTTGGTGTACTTACATACATTTTCTGTTTTCTCTTTTTTATTTTGAAACCTTCTCTACAGTTTCAGCAAAGGACACAGACATGCACCAATCATTAACCCAGAAAGCAGTTAACTGACTCATTTGTCATAGTCTGTCTTCTATTCAGCATTAATTAGAATTATGCATATATTTTTCAATTAATTTTAAGTACTACTTACACTGAGAATGACCTGGAGGCCGTGTGTTGCTAACACTGCTCTCAAAGGAAGAGTGGAAGTTGTGTATAGTTTCTTGTAAAATCTGTCTCTCTCGTCCCTGTAAAAGCAAAATAAATTAAAATTAAGATACTTAAAAAAATTATGTTTAAAAAATAATTTAATAAGAGTCACAAAAAAATGTGTAAATACGTGTGTCTGTGCCACAAGAGTCCTAGTGTTCTATGAGGAATAGTAACAAATCCTTACCTGCCACATATGTAAAAAGCCTCACTAAACCTTTCCTGAAACTACCAGACAGCAATGGAAACATTTTCATTATTTGCTCCAAAGTCTTATAGCATGGAGCATCATCTGCCTTTCCTGATTTTTAGCCTAGTCACTTGCTGTTGTTGGATTTTAACTTGGGGAAACTATGTTTTGTTTATCTGAGCTTCCAATATCACAGAAAGAATGAACCTCAAAACTGAAAAGCCGCTGAGAAGTGTCAGCAAGCTCACTTAAAAAGATGCTTCAGTCCCTAATTTCTCTGACAAGAACACTGCTTACTGTATGCCATTCTTAGCAAATATGTTTATGTCAATATAAAATGAAAAGGCAATAAAAGAGTAAGGAATGAGAGAAGTATTTACCTAATCACAGAGAAATAAAAAACTGTTAGGCAAAATAAAAGCAGACCTTTACTTAGTTGGACAATAGCGGATAGGTGATTCTTTTTAGCATCACTGAAATCAACATTCAGTAACTGTAATATTTATGTTACCAGTAGCTTCTGATACAGCAGCCAATACTCTGTAAAAGAACTGCACAGTCACCGAACTAGGGGTTAATGAAAGAGAATAGCGAGTACCTCAACAGAAGATATTTTCACTAATCAAATGCATTAAATATTTTGTTTGGAAAATATTCATTTCTGTTTTCCAAATAACATCTGCAGTTGATTGAAGTGCATGTTCAATTATTAACACAAATAAACCTTGAATTAATTTACTAAGTACAGTATTTCAAAATGTACCTTTCCTGCATTCAGTTCAGAAATAGCTGCCAGAATTTGCTGCCTTGATCCATCAGTTTTAATACCTAGCTCTTTCAGATCACCATCAGTTAGCGTAAGGAAGGCTTCCATATCAACCTGCATATAAAAAGAAAAAAAAAAACCCAAACAAATTTACAAAATTTGCAAAGATTCCCTACTACAGGTTAAAAGACTTAATATAAATATTGTGCATACAAGTTTTTAATGAATTACCAGCACCAACTTTACCACTATTGTCAGGTTTTAAATCTGTTGTCAATAGTTCTGTTAATTATGGTAGTATATTTAATGGAATTTTAAACATTTTTTCAGACAAGCAGCATCAATACAAGATGTATACTCTCCACAAAAAAAACTTCTACTTACAGTACCAGCTAGTTGAATAAGCCAACAATCTCTCTCTTTTCTTTTCTTGCCCTCCCCCTACCTCTCTCCCACACCCAAGTATTTTTGGAATTTCAGAATATTGTGCCTACTTTTACATTGTCTCCTGAAGAAACCCAAGGTTTGTTCATATATATATACACATATAAACATATAACATATACATATAACCTTCACACAGGGAGCATATTCATTTCTACCAAATGCTTCCCTCCCTATCACACAGGGGAACAGTAATAACCCCAGCATATTGTGATGCAGCTGCATAACCTTGAATGCAGCAATGTCAATTTATTTTATGTCCATTCACTGGCCCCTGCCTTTGGCCAAACACATGCAGAATTATTGCTTGCATCTGATACTGTCTTAAATATTGTAATGAATTACTTTTAGCTATTTTCAGCAATGTTTCCTTTCATTGCATCCTTTAGGCAAGTCACTATCACAGGCCGCATCTACAATAATGTTTAGGTCTCGCAGCTTAATTCTCCTGTTGCTTATTCACAGTGGATAAAGAAGAGAAAGCAGCCATCTCCATGACTCATACCCTGCTGTTCTCCATCTACAAATGATGCTCCAGCTGTGTTTCCAAGGATGATACAGTATGTCCTATAAACTGCTTAACCACATTGGGTATAGACATGTATAGAAAAAGCAGAGTGTAAAAACAGAAAGAAAAAGAATCTGATGCTCACATCTATACCAAAATTGTAGGTTTAATGTAAAAAAAAAAAAAAAAGACATTTGCAGTATCTGGAGAATGACAGTAACACTATTTGTTCTATATTTCAAGGTCCCCTCTGCAACCAGAAATGGTTATAAAATATTAAATTTGAGATTCTGGATCACAATTCTGAGTCAATGTGTGTCGCACCCTACTTTTTCTAAAACACTAAAAAGTAAATCTTTTAAAACAGACATTACCTCTTGTTCTTCAAAAATTGGCTGATATTTCTCAAGGGACAATTTTTTAAGGATGCCAGTCAGCTCATCTGTAATAACAGAAAAGAAAAAGAAAACAAAAAAACCCTCCATGGATTATTAACTACTGAAAACATACATTAAAACATCATATATCACTGTGTGGAATATATAATAAAATCCAATCACACTTACTCTACATCAGAAATTAAAACACTGGCTTATTGTATTCTCATGTATTTCAGTATACTGTACTTCTATCTAGTCTTACCTTGCTAGGATAAAATCTTTCTGTTGTATCACACTTTCTTCCATATTAAAAGGATCTTAAAAAAACAAACCACTGAGGTCAACTTAGGCACTTCAGTGTCTAAGACCCAGGAGGCTGACCCAGATCATGTAGGTTAGACACTGCCTCTTCTGAATTACACACTAACTCTTCTCAAGCCAGGATTCTCTTTGGTTTTATTTTTGCTTTGCTTTCACAAGTGACTCCTTTTTTTCCCCCCCAGAAGTACCAAAGCAGTCAGTTAAACTAAGGAGTCAAAGTCAAATTTAAGAACACAAATGACTACATTACACAATCTAACTATATTTGATACTTGCCATATAAACTTGCTTTCATTGCAAAGACATGGCTATTCTATATCCAAATATACTTCACTTTTATTTCACTATTTATTTATTTGTCTTTTGACTGCACCTTTTCTTTCATCATCAGTAGAAATGTGAAAAAGAATCCCATTCTCTAAGCTTCAAAAGATACTAAAAGGTATCAAGTATCATGAGATGGACACACTTTTCTGTGCCCCACTCTGGAAGTCTCCTTCTTCACACAGAAGACCCCACAGAAAACTCAAGTGGAAAATTCTAGCTGAGTCTTATTTTCTGTTAGGGTTTCGGGACTTTTTACCTCAAGACCAATTCATCTGGTATACTCAACACGATTTGTAGATGTTGGCATGTTTTCAGGGTAAAAAGCTTTAGTACCCTGAGGTTAATCCATGGTAAAAGGAAATCGGCTTTAAAAATATAGCATGAGAACTTCTCCATGCAGTTGGATGAACATTTTGACTTCACAAAAAGAATAAGTTTCATTAGAAGCCTATCAATATATTACTAACCTTGTTTTCCTTTAGATTGTTAGACTTCATTTTTCATCACACTGGTGAGCTTAAATTATAGGTTGTGATATGGAAAGAAACTTTCAGGCTCTCTGAGCCTTGTTGTCATAAATAACTCTAATATCTAACAGTTTTCACAAAAAGAGACAATGCTTTCAGTTGTAGCCTTTCATGTTTTCTTTTCCTCTTTCCATCTTCAAGTTCCTGTATTATACATTAAGTTTGAACAAAACCTTAAACCTCACAATTTTACAGTTCTTGTGTAACACTGTTTCTCCTTTGCTTTTTCACTAAGTCTCTTTCACGCTACTCATATCTCGTCTCCTTCCATACACCCCAGAGAAAGCCAAAATTCTCAGAACTCATACTACCTCTGCCACATTACTCCTGTTTAGTACCTTTCTGGTACTGCTCATCAGTAGTAGGTTAAGATTACCTTTCTCCAAGTTTTCAGAGCTTCCTTTTACTCTCACATGGTTTCGTCTTTCTTGATTCTCTACATCACTGGTTCTCAGAATAGGGACAAGCTGTTGATGGTCCACCAAGTGGTTGCCTAAAAGGAAACCATGCACACCCCTGAGCCCTGCCACCTATTGTTTTTTCACAGTAATATTCAACACAAATCAAATTCCTACTTCATTTAAGTTAACTTTTCTTTATCTTTCAAGTAAACACTGCAGTCAGTCTGTATTTATTCTTCTGACCACTACTGGGCTTGTGAGGATCTGTCTGTTGCTGCTGAATCAACTCACAGTAAGAGAAGCCCTGGAATTAAAGGGTCACTTAACTACGAAAGCTTACATATAACCTGGAATTACTTAAGTGTCTGACAACCTCTCCCCTCTCTGAAGAGGAAAGTCACCATTTCATGCCACTAGTGGTGTGGTCACAAAGCCCTTTTTCTTAAGGTGTGATTATTACAGCTGATGGCTGAGGGAATTCCCCTTGTTATTTGACAGCAAGTTCTTTTCACTTAACGAATTTCTCAACCAGCAACTATTACGTTATTAAGCCATCATTATAAAATGGCACTAACAGAGAGAAAGGACTTTCTCCAGGAGTCAGTACAATATGTCACAGCTAAGCCATGGTAAGAGGACAGAAAGCAGGTCAAATATCACACCTCTTTAGTGTCAATGTCAACGTTAGCATAAATAAAAAACAAATCAGCATGGACACTTCAGAAAAAACCAAAAATAGTATGAAGTGCCTCTTACAAAAATCACATAAATGGTACTCCAACTCTTCATTGAAAATATTCTGGGTCATGCTATTTTTTTTTACTTTTTTTGAGATGTTTACAGAAGAAAATAAGTAATTTATATCTATTTCCAATACAGTAAGACGACATTTTCAAATAAAATGGTATAATTTAGACCTAAAAGTTCAACTTAAAAAGTAGTAATCTTACTGGGAAATAATGACATTGTTACCCTCAATTGTGTCCAAAAGTTAAAAATGTCAAAATAAAGCTATTTTTGCAATTAAATAAAATAAATGCACAACAGCTCTTAAAATTCAACTGCATGTAGCTATGATTTGCTATCAGTCAAAATTGTATTTCTGTAGTGGTGCACTTCATCGCATTTATTAGAAAAAAAATCATTTTGAAAGTGCAGAAGGTGCATTCTCTACCCTCAGCAAAGGGTGAAAGCCAGGATTGAAGCCAGAAGAGGGTGAAGGAAGGAGGCCACATAAGAGTGGTATACCTACATGCTCTATGCTAGCTGTGAGATGGCACCAATCTCCCTCCTGACAGAAGGAACCACAGCTTTTGGGAGACTAACAGCCATTCTTACTGCAGGAATGCCAGCCTCGCAGTAAGAAACATCAAAACATTTTTTTCTAGAAAGAAAAAAGTTCTCACTCCCATGCACATGACCACAAATCCAGAACTGTTACAGCTTTTAAACACATTGAGCTCTTGGTAAATGAATCTCCTATAATTTACTCACCATCTTCTGTAATAGTACCACTGCTGGAGCCATTGCTCTTGGCCTGCCTGTGAGAAGAAGAGAGAGAGGACTCTGCGTTGTGAACCTTAGGAGATGGGGAGGGTGATGGGGAAGGTGTGAGAGTTGGTGATGTGCTTTTAGACGTAGATGAAGTCCCAGATGGAGGTCTTTTGTTCATCTCCAGTTTTTGCTGCAGTTAATGATACAATTATTTCAGTTAAACAAAAAAAGTGTTTGGCTATATATGACGTTTCAATATAACTTATGTGGTATATTATTTCTGCAGAACACATAGGGACAACTAGAAACTTCTGCTCGATTCACATCAAAATAATTGGAGCAACACTGATTCATCACAGGTGAGAGCCTGTCCCCTCAGATTCAACAAGGAAAATACATGTATTAAGGCTGCAATTTTGAAATATGGAAACGATTTCTTACAAAGCATTACCATATATAAGCATTGCAATTATTCTTTTTATAAAAGCTGAAAGTAGTCTTTTTCATTCAGAGATTAAATAAATAAATTAATTAAATAAAATAAATAAAGCCTCCATTAAAGCTTCACAAAGTATATCAGATTGTAATTTAAGGCAGCATTTCATGCTAGATTAACCAGAAATACGTAGCAAGCCTGAACTAAGTTTTGGGTGTATTTAAAGCCCTGGCTGCACTGGAATTCAAGTTTCCAAAATCAGCCAAATGTTTTGCAAATATTTAATATGCTTGGATGCATGGAAAATGGATGAATTAGAAATGAGGAATAAGAACATATATGTACCTATGCCAGTCTTTCCCAAAACAAGTTAATATACTTCATCTCCTAAATTTTTTATCTGCCTATCACTTCACATGTTCCAATGTTTGCATTGTATGACCTAAAAAGAAGTCTAGGTCCTTTTCTCTGGATTCCTGAATTCAGAGTTTAACTTAAAATAACTTTCATCCATCAAGTTGCTAAAAGAAAAACATATGAAAGAAGTTCAGTAGCAAGGCAAGAAGGGAGAATGACAGTGACTCCTGCCTTTCTATAATTATGCTTCTGTGCTATGGCATTAAGTGGAACTTTTCTAGACAATGAGACGCAGATTAAAAACATTAAAAAAATTATCTGAGTGGTAACGTTCCTTCATCACTCTCTCCTATGCTAAAACATACTACCTCCTTAGCTCAGCATCTGAAGTGATTCAAAGTAAGGTACCACAGTAAAAATTCGAGAGGTCTCTGAAAAGCACCATGAAAGCATTTCATTTTTTTGTCCCTTACTACTTCCCCAGTTTTCCCTGTATTCTGTTATTGGCCATTCGTGTTCAAGAATGGCCTTCCCTCTACAGCACATTGTCTGCATTTGTTTCAATTACGCCATCCTATAATTTGTTATCCACGCTTTTTTAATTCTTTTGCTTTCTTTAAGGCTTGCACAATTCCACTCCCTATGGATAATTTTCACTAAATTGATTAGTGTAACGTAACTGCATTTTTAGATTCATTTCCAAGTTCAGACAGTATGGTCCTAATGGAAGGGCACAAGCATTTCCACAATGGATACAGATGTTAGATCTTCAGCATTTATGTTGGTGATTACAACAAAGGAGGCTGTTTACGTTTTTGCAGCCAGTGTGAATTCCTGAGTGACTGTATACCGTCAACAGATGCTGATGTCTCAAAAATCACCTCAGATATGTGAGCATTTAATGTGAGACCCACACTGATGACCTGTTTTGCTGTTGTTGGTAGAGTGAAACTCATCTGGACATCTGCACAAAGAGGACCAAGAGGAGTTGTCTTCCCAATATACTGGCATCATTTTCATTTAAAAACCTTTCTAACAGTATGAAGAGTTGCCTTCTCAGAAGATGATCTATCTGCTGGACACTGCATCTCACTACTTCTTTATCCCCTAATGTCTTCAATTGTGAGTGTGAGTAATAGTTAAACATCTTTATGGCAGCATTGCTGTAACAACAGGCCCCAGGATCTGCAGCTCAAAGCTCACAGACACAGTTATTATCAGGTATTATCTCTAAATAGGCAAACTAATATACCTTGAGAAAAATAAGCAGCTGCACACAAATAGCTCTTCTGAAATTATTTCCAAGATAAGAACAAGCAGAGAGGAACTGCTGAGAGTTTAATTAGAAAAACATTGGTCAGACCACCTCTGAAAAAAAAAACCAAACCCAAACATTTGGTAGCTCTTCAGTAGAGGAGACTTTAATGAGGGAAAAGGATAATAAAGTGCTTTTGTCTACAGGAAAGAAGGAGACAGATCATTTATAACCTGGGGAGTAGTTATGTGGGATAGAAAGGAAGGAAAGATTATCATGTGCCAAGAACCAGCATGAGTCCATAGCTTTTGGTGGTCCAGCAGTTCTAAATTTTAGTTCCCAATCTCATATTTGGAAAGCAACCAGTAGTCTCTTCAGAATAAGGACTGATAGATCAGAGAAAAGGGATTGTTCATGGAAACTGTTTTGGCAATGGTAGCTGTGTGCTTTTCTGATTTTTGTCCTCCAGAAATTTCAACTAAATCACTGAACTACTTTGTAACTTCATTTATCATTCATATTTACTTACTGTTGCCATAAAAGATATCTCAGAACAAGATAGCAAATGTAATAATTTTATCCTATGGCCATTTTTGGTTTTTTCAGGCAGAACGTCCAAGAAAAATCACATTCAAAGATGTGAAGAAAACAAAACAAAGCAAAACAAGCTGTTTGGAGAATACAAAAGCAAAAAGTTGAGAAATTTTGCTCTTGGTCATTTTTCAGAATACCAGGCACTAGACTGGTATTAACCTGCCGAATTATGTGCTTTCCTTCTATTACTGTCTGAAATGTAATGGTTCCCTGAGTGAATAACCCCATACATTTCACAATAACGTATCACACTTCCCGTTATGATGCTACTTTCTCACATGTATCTCTGCAGATTTTGAAAGCTTAAAATTTTAATCCTTAAAATCCTTGTACAAAGCCGTTGCTAACTTTGAAGTAATGTACAAAAATGGGCAGGTCACAAGGATAAAGCTATTTCAGGAAACTGACAGGTAAGTCAGCGCAGATAATATGGCCTGCACTCAGGAGCAAAACCTGACTTTGGTGATAACATAATGGTCATACTGTTTAACAGTAATACCTTGTGGAGCAGACTGGATACACACATCTTGTTGTGGTGAGCACATCTCATGTTCTGCTCTCAAGTTCTGCCTTTGGAGGGAAACTTGCTATACTGCTTCAGAATAAAGCCTATGAATAACTAAATTTAAACACTGGACTCAATCAGGGCCATAGAAAGAAATAATGAGAAACTGAAGCCAACAGTGCAGACCTACCGTAAGATCAAGTATTACACTTCCTGTTTTTACAAAAGATTGAAATAAATAATAAAGCAAAATCATGTTTCATTATTAAGTACAATCTTTTCTAGACTTGAAATGAAACAACTCATGACCTATTAACATCAGCCAATCTGGAAGTACAAAGATTTATGCTCCTCTGTACCTTTCCAACATGTCCATTGCCAACAATTTGAGCAGAGGGCAAATCAGACAAGGTGGATGAAGGAGTTGATTGGACTGGGCTATGCTGTTGGCTGGGTTTCTGTTCAGGTAAGCCTGCTGCTTTTCTTCTTTGGGCTGCAATCTGAGACAAAACATTATCTGCACTGCCACCTAAGGAAAAAAAAAAGAGTAAAAGAAATCATAACTTTAAAATATCTGTCAATCCTCAATTCTCTTCTCTCCACGATTCACTTTGTTTTAAAAACTGACTGGATGAAGTAAGAGATAGAATTGTAAGGTTCAGACCTGTTCAGCAGCTTTCAGGAAAAGAAACAAAAACCAGTCATAGGAGAAGACAGAAGCCAGTCTTGTTTATACAGCCACAGAGATGACACTAGTGATCTTTGAATAAAGGTTTCCTGAGCTGCTTTCACCATATTGTCTTTACAGTTGCCAGATAAAATGCTTATAGACTTTTTTCAGTTGAAAACCAATTTTTATTTTAAACAAAAAGCAAGTAACATGGATAAGAAAATGAGACAGCTTCAAGAAATGTACACTGCAATGAACGAGCATGCATAAATCCACTCACTAAAATGAAAATGTTTTTTTCTGAGACAGGGGTTAACCTACGAGATTTCTACAACAGATGTGAGGCTTTTGTTCCCTTATGTAGATGTCCGGAGTCCAATCCGATTTTGACAGAAATTATAGAAGTTTGACTTACAAAGTAGTAGGAGCCTTCAGAAAAGGTTTAATATCTTCCACCATCACCACAAACACTAATATTTTAGCTGAGCCAGATTTAAGTGACTTTCTTATTCGAAATAAAAGCAGCACAGTACCTGATCTGTTATGCAGTTCTCCTCCATGCCTGTTGATTCCCGCAATGTTATTGGATCCACCAGAAGAATGGGGAGAATGGTTGAAGTTGTTGGAATTCGAAGGAGATGCAGGTCTTCTTGCAAATGCTGGTAATTTGACTGGTCTCGTACCTTTGCTAACAGATGTCTGGAAAACAAAAAAGAATATCTTATCTATCTTTCTTTTTGAGCAGAACAAAGATCAAACTTGAACTGCTATTTTTTGTACTGTAAGTTCTGAAACTTCCACTACAGAGTAAAAGGCATATCAGAAATAATCTTTCTTTACATATACAAATACACTAAATATATTTTTTCATATATATATTGTATATGCCTATTTAACAAAAGAGATGCCACCATATGAAAGGCTTTCATTCTCCTTAATCTTCAGCCAAAACAAAACAAGAATGTACGATGCATCTGAAATACAATATGCACACTATTATAAGCAGTGGAGGGGGTAAAAAAAATCACACGTGAAACTTCTTTCCTGCAGAACACTAGTTTTGTGTCTCATCTCACGAAACACACACCACCTACTTCTCAATCATACAAGTGACACAAATTTTCTCTGCTACAGTTGCACTTTTATATTCCCTTCAACCTAAACACCCACCTACACCACTTATTGATTGTTGTAAACTGCTAAAGCAGCCTCTGGTTCCATCCACAGATTTTAATTGCCAAAACAGGTACAGACGTTGGAGTGCAGAGGAAACTGCTCTGGTTTGGAAAAAGACTAGATGTAGAAGAAAAGAAAGTCAGGGGAGCAAGCACTTCTCCTTTTTCTCCTAACTATGAAAGCAAAGGCTGTCAAGGTCCTTTTGCTTCTTGTCTCAAGACAAACAAGCTATTTTCCTTTTGGTTTGTGTTTTCATTAGAAATGTTGTAGAATCAGGCAAGTTTCTTGTATAAAAAGCAGAATTTAGTCAGACTTCTTTCCCTTTTAGAATATTTGTATTTTAAGGCTGTATGCCTTCAAGCCCAGCTGACTGAGGATTGCTACAATTTTGTCTATTACTAATTTTTCAGAATGTTGTGTCTGTATATTTATGTATCAGTTACATTTCTTCTCTCTTTCCTTTTTCATTCCTAAAACCAGAAATTTTGATTCTTTTCTTCTGCCNTTCACACGTATTTTGTTTGCTTACTATATCAGAGTTACCACTGCTGTTAAAATCATGCTTGATCACTCTCTGTGGCCAGGCAGTTCTCATCTGTTCAGCTTTGCCATCCTTACTGATTCGCGTTCGGTCAGAATTCCAAAGCTCAAAACTTGAGGGTGGTAAGAAAGGCGGTATCACTGCTTTCAGTTTATCACTGGGCAGCCTGGTAAATGGAGCACTACTTCTCAACTATGAGAGGGAAACAAAGAAATGGGAAAGAAAAGACTTTCTTAGGTAAGACCGCTGTAAGCTAAGGAGGTAGTTTCAAAATATTAAGTTAAATTAAAAAATGGAGATGAATGTATTTTTAAACAAAATAAAATGAAAATGAGACACAAAAGTGCTATTTGAGAAGATGTACAACATGTAACAACAGAGAATCTAATGGACATTCTGGCATCTGTCAGTATGCTTATGCATTTAATACAATGAGTAAAAGTGGCAGAAACTGTCTCTTCATTTATTGGGTAGAACCTTACTTCAAATTGATTTTAACTGGAATGATAATAATTAATTTCCAAAGAAATAACAAGGTAACCCTCTCTGTATTCCCAGACAGGACACCTGGAAACAGTGTTCAAGCTGTACGTGTTCTCCAGGAAGAGAAAAATACTACACAACTGAGTTGGCTCTCTGGAGTTCTGCCAGTCAGTCACATCAAAAGTTACTCAATCTTCTTAAAAAGAACATGAAGGATAACCTGTTAAATTTAACGACATCTCCAGGGAGTAAGCTGTAGGGGAATTTAAAGCTACAGTACAATAAAAGAAGAAACAGAATAATATGAATACACATCCAAAATTAAATAGTATGTGGTTGCCTCTACAAGTAATTTCTCGCTTTCAAATTGTACTACATTCTGTCCATATTTTCCTCACAGCACATTGCCTGTCAGCAACCGCTCTTCTATCTATTTTACCACCTCATTGCTGATCATACAAAAGTATGGATAACTCTTGAAAAAAATTAGTACTTGTCAACATCTTCCCTCCGGTATAACTTGTAGTACTCCTCATTCTAAGAACTACTGATGTGGAATCATAGAATAACCAGGTTGGAAGAGACCCACCGGATCATCGAGTCCAACCACTCCTATCAAACACTAAAGAGCCTCGTCCACCCATCCCTTAAACACCTCCAGGGAAGGTGAATAAACCACCTCCCTGGGCAGCCTCTGCCAATGCACAATGACCCTTTCTGTGAAAAAGTTTTTCCTAATGTCCAGTCTGAACCTCCCCTGGCAGAGCTTCAGGCCATTCCCTCTCCTCCTGTCCCCTGTTACTTGGGAGAAGAGGCCAGCTCCCTCCTCTCCACAACCTCCTCTCAGGTAGTTGTAGAGAGCAATGAGATCTCCCCTCAGCCTTCTCTTCTCCAGGCTAAACAACCCCAGCCCTCTCAGCCGTTCCTCATATGGCCTGTTCTCTAGCCCCTTCACCAGCTTCGTTGCTCTTCTCTGGACTCGCTCCAGAGCCTCAACATCCTTCTTGTGC
>WAAB01001483.1:0-25348 GCA_013389865.1 Piaya cayana | reverse complement strand
GTGGGTCAACCTAGTAATCCTATGATCTATGATTCTAACGGCCAACACATAACCTCTAACTGCAGAGAAGCAGAATGGCCCCAAACCCGGAGATGCTCCTTGCAACATCCCTTCTGCTCCCTCCGCTGTTTAAGAAACAGAAACAAAACACTTTTCAGAGCACATCTCTACCAGCTCTTCCTCAGCTCTGATTAGCATCTTCTCAAGCTCCATTTGCAATTCTCCTTCCAGACCAGAGCACACGGAATGGGAAGGCGGCCTTGCTGCAATGCCTCTGACACAGCCCTGACAGCCAAGGACGTTCACGTTCCAAGATTGTCATCCTAGGTTTTAGCTCGCATCACTCAGTCATCCTGACCTCTGCCTCCTGCTACTTTCATCTTCAGTCCACACATCTCAAAACAAGCAGCAGGAGATAAGAGAAGGCTGCTTGCTTATATTTCTATTAATCATCCCCTCATCCCATCTGCCACCTCAGTTTTTCAGTCTGGCCCACCCAGCTCCCAAATTTACAGCACTCACAATGCAGGAGAGTTAATTGAATCCAATCTCTCAGCAAAATCTCTAGCATCTGCTGTTCCATATTTGGTTCCCAACAAGGACTGCTCAGTCCCAGCCTCGTCTCCCTTGTTTGCGCCATGGTTCCCATTAGACCAAACAAAGAGTGTTATTAATTACTCAGTACCCAAACTTGAGATTTCCATATGTATTGCTAGAAATAATCAAAATAGCTCTGCTGAATGTGTAAATATCTTTTGACTATGTCTCCTCAGTACATTTATTATTTGCATGGTAGCCCCAGCTCTTCGTAGGATCTCACCACTGCAGGACTGAAGTAGGTGAGAGCTACAGTGGAAGGAAGGAAAGTAAAACATGGAAAGACAGGAAAACTTCTCCATGGGCTATACCCTACATTCACTTGAATAACTCTCGTGAATATTGTTTTCTAACAGAAGCTATTAAGATTAAAACATAAATATAAACAGAAGCAGAGTGTTCACCTTTATCAGGCTTAGCTATTCTTTTAAACAGAGTTTCTCAACATTTAGAAGATTTTAAAGAAGATATTTTTAAAATTATAAGCACAATGTTTGATTTATCACAGAAATGGAGGCCAGGGCAGGTGAAGGCAGGGCCAGGCAGGTCTGAGCACTGTCAGATGCAGAGCACAAAGCCCCAACAGCTCAGAACTGCCCTTTTATACCAGACCCACCTGTGTTTCCTGAGCTTCTTCCACGTGCCTCCCTTGGGGAACACCTCGCCCTGCATTGGCTCTGTTTGCAGTCACCGTTCATAGATTTCAGCAGACAGGGGCGCGTGGGACCTCTCTCAAGGAGACTTTAGCCCTTTTTGTATTGACATCACTTGTTTGCCAACATCAGCTCAGTGAAACGCTGGGCCCAGGGAACGGAAAACCTACTATCCACCAACCCAATCCCACTTTTGCTTTCTTTTGGAGGATGGTACCTCAGGCATTCACTTATTTGACATCCGTTATTATTTTCCTGGAGCTAAACCACATTAGCTCTGCCCCTGATTTCTTCTTTTTTTTTCTCAGTGCAAATCATTTAGATGCATGCGTAGCTCCGAAACAAAGCAACCGTTTCTTCCTGCACAGCTAAACCCAGTGCCTTCTGCTGAAGATAATTCATGCGCCTACTGTTTTCAGCAGCAGGGATGTAAAGGCAGAGGGTTGGGGTTTGTTTAATAAAAATACATCTTGCACTGTTTACTGACCAAAGACTTGTTCGACAGATGCTCCATCCTTCGCTATGTTTAAATTATTCCCCAAGCAAACAATACAAACTGCGCACTTCATCTTACCCAATAAAAAAAATAAACAGAACATGCAAAATATATGGTCCTGGTATAAGATCTCATGCAAAGGACGCGGATTTCTCCTTTGCTTAAATATTTTCTGCACAATGTTTGCTCGGTAATTTATTCTTCCACCGGCTGCAACAAATTAAACGTCAAAATCTGTTTATCTTATGAATTTTCAAGACTAATAGCGAGTCTCCTACTTCAGCTTAAATAATGTTGGCGGTGAGATACCTCTTGATGGATTATATAAAGCCAGACACAGAGATTTAAAAAGAAAAAAACAAAAACAAGAGCTGTTTTTTTCTCCCCGTTACTCTTCATTTATCAAAGAGGCATATGAATACTGCAAATGGTTGTTTTCTCTGTAACTTCTGAGGCTTTGGGGTCCTTTAGAGGGGAAGGCAAAATCACTGCATTCATGGATGACAGAGGAGTAGCTTTGATGCTTTCTGGTCCTTCCTACCACATCCCCTTTTTGTCCAGCTACAGACACGACCTCAAGGCAAGAGGGGATGGGTGAGGCTGTGAGCTGGGGGAGGTCCCAAGGAACCAAGTGCCCACCACCCCTCATCAGCTCCAGCAAGAGCTGAGCTCCCACAGCACTGAGTGAGTCACATGCAAGTGGTTCCTGTGAAACCAGAGAGGCTGGATGGAACCAATGAGGCCGTCCCACACCACAGAGCCCCCCCTCTTCTTCAGCCTGGACCATCCCATGACTGAGCCTGGCCACTCCCGGACAAACCAAAACATCTAAATTGGTCGTTCAGGCCAGCCTTGCAAGTCATTCCTGTCGAGGAGCAACGATGCTGCTATAAAGACCAATAAAAATCACTTTTCACCTTGAAGTTTCTTCGTTGGAGCTATATCAGGCATATCAGACACCAGATTAAGGAGCAGGACCCAGAGTATTCAAGAAAAGTTCTGATTCACTGTCCACTATGGCCCTTCATCCCATATCAGCCCAAGCTGGGCTTCCTAGGGCTATCATCAGGCCTGGAACAAGATCCTAGCTAATAACTTCTGAACACACTTAGTATAAATATTTCCCACTACTTGAACTATTTACTCCTAAGTTGCACATGGAATAAACCTTCTAAAGACCTTACAGATCTTTATAGCCACCGTATGTTAATTCCGAAACAAATTATACCAATTTATTTCTCACAAGACTTAAAAGGCAGAGGGGGGAAGTGTGAGTTTAGCAACATTTCGGCACTGCTGCCAGGAGCTTCGAATAATTTTCACATCAAAAAGTGAAGTTGGGCTGTTCTACTTGCTTTCTTGAAGCTCAAAACCAAAGCAACATTTAATGTAATTCTCCAAAGCCCGAGAGCCACCATCCATCTCCTGCCAGCAGTTGCTGCTGATTGCCCAGGGCTTGGAGCCCACCCAGGACAATAACATGAATTTTTGTATTGAGACTTTTATTACAGGGTCAAGGCCAAGTTCCTGCCTTGCTTTCCCTCCTGGCAGACTTAAAATTGTCAACATCGAGGAGTGGAGGGGCAGATGGGAGCCCGTGTGTATGTAATTCATATGCTGCACCAGAGGTTTAGCCGGGAAGTTTTGATATTGACTTTTTAAATCCGTTTCACCATGTCACTTTGGACCGAATATATATAAAGAGAAGTTGAATAAAAGAACAAAACCTCAGGGAGCTGATGGGTCTGATTCGTGCTGGTGTTTCTCTGGATTTAGGTAATTCCTTTCAAAACTCCACTTCAGAAATACAGAAAAACTGAATGCAGAGATGAGCAGTAGGAGCAGAGCAATTGCTGTGAAGAGGGTTGAAGGAACAGTGCCGCGGCCCTCGAGGGAAAGGAAGGATAGAGGTGGAAAGGGAAGAAAGGAGATGGCCTCAATTTATCAATTACAAATTCAATGAGCAGCTTAGCAAAATGAGGAGGGCCCAGAGGCAAATAAATAAAACTTTGGTTGCTACTTAGCTCTGCAGCGCTTGCTGAAGCAGCCAAGCTGCAAGCCAGGCAGAGCTGCTGGACTTTGAGCAAGGGAACAGGTAGGGAGGTGGGATGAGATGGCTGAATAGGGGAGAAGCCCTCAAGAAGTAATAAAAAATACAGCTATCATATAACTGGGATGTTTCTCCAGCTCTTGATGTATGCAAAGCATTGTGGTGAGGGTGGAACGGTGATAGAGACTGCAGAATATGAACTTTATGTTCATAGAATCATAGAATCACCAGGTTGGAAGAGACCCATTGGATCATCAAGTCCAACCATTCCTATCAAACACTAAACCATGTCCCTCAGCACCTCATCCACCCGCACCTTAAACACCTCCAGGGAAGGTGAGTCAACCCCCTCCCTGGGCAGCCTGTTCCAGTGCCCAATGACCCTTTCTGTGAAGAATTTTTTCCTTATGTTGAGCCTGAACCTCCCCTGGTGGAGTTTGAGGCCATTCCCTCTCGTCCTGTCCCCTGTCACTTGGGAGAAGAGGCCAGCTCCCCCAACAAGCTTTCTGTCTGAAAATAAAAATGCATCTTTGAACAGTGAAGGGCAGGGGGAATTGCACAGACACCTTCCCAAGGAAGACAAGCACAACAAAAACCAACTGTTTTTCACATCAAGAGAGGCAGAGAATTATCAGCTCAAGGATCCTACTGTACACCTGTGGGTATTTCCAAAGCAGCTGAAGGTACATAACCTGATTTCTCTCTGTAGCCAGGGGAGTACTTGTCCTGACTTTGCAGCAGGGATGAAGAAGCCATGCACAGAGGTGATTTTTGTGTTTGTCCAAGTGTCCTTGGTAAATTACGTCTCCGCTCTGCTTGGAGGGCTGTGTTCTGACACCTCCAGGTACAACCTGCCCAAGTGACCATTCTTCAAGCGAGCTGTAGGTCTGAGGGTGTCAGAGATGGTAACGAAGCTCGCAGCATCCAGACTAGCATCTCATGAGCCTGATGACAAATGTTTCTCAGGAGTTAGTTGGAGGCTCTTTTCAACAGTGCACGTAGCTGACCTGAAGCAGGAGCCAGGGGAGGTCCTGAAGGCTCCACATTTGACACTGATCTGGGGGAGCTCACACGGATTTTTGGGCCAACAGGCATGTGGGGGAAACTATTTAACTGTAAAAACAACAAACTGAAACAAAAAAATTGTGTTACCTGAACTGACTCCTCGGTAATGACTTTGATATGACTTTTGCAATAAGGAAGCTCTCAAGTTTCCAAAGAAGCTGAAGATAAGGAATTTAACAATATACAGTAAATATAAAACAGTCAATTCCCTGGAGTAAAGGACGTCAACCACAATCCAAATAACAACACGGAAATTAATGTAAAAGAAGCACAACAGCTCCCACACGATCTCTTGGAGCTGCAGGCAAAAAATAGTTCCTTCGTTTAAACAACGGTTTTCCCAAAGTTTATTACTTACTCAGCAGCAACGCGAAGAGGGGGGGAGCATCTCTTGCAGCTTCTTCTCGCAAAGAAAATTCCAGACTGGAAAGAAAATACCTATAACTGAGAGAAAGAGGATTTACTTTGTTTTTCGTCACATCCATGTATGTTGTTCAATCTCATCCCAGTGAATTATGATAGATCAGTCAGTCTGGAATCTCTTCACAGTCTTCATAGAATCACCAGGTTGGAAGAGACCCACCGGATCATTGAGTCCAACCATTCCTATCAAACACTAAACCATGTCCCTCAGCACCTCATCCACCCATCCCTTAAACCCCTCCAGGGAAGGCGAGTCAACCCCCTCCCTGAGCAGCCTGTTCCAGTGCCCAATGACCCTTTCTGTGAAGAATTTATTCCTAATGTCCAGCCTGAACCTCCCCTGGTGGAGCTTGAGGCCGTTCCCTCTTGTCCTGTCCTGTCTTGTGGAATTAACTCCACTAAGAAGTCACGGAAATATTCCATTCAGGCAAAGGATTTTGAAAAGACACACACTCTTGCCGTTAAATTCAGCCACACATCTAAAGGAGTTTATGATCTCCTCTCCCTCCACCATGACCCCAAAGGCTGCAGCCAGTGGTGGGCTCAGCCTGGCTGTCCCAGCTGGAACAAGGGATTTTTCATGTGTTACTGGTGCTGAAGGAGACACCCATTCTTCCCATCATCTACTGGGAGTCAGAGCAGCTGTAGGAAAGCCCTGAAGTCACATGGAGGAGCTGGGAAACCACCGGAGGGGCAGGTAAAGCCCTGTCATGCTACCCTGACACCGCACATGGTTAATAGTCTACGAAAATAGTGAGGAAAGTTAAATACAAATACTGGTCACTCAACACACTTTCTGGCTCCTGTGATTTGGTCGCATCACAAGGAATTGCTGTGAATTATGGTTGGACTCGATGATCCAGTGAGTCTCTTCCAACCTGGTGATTCTATGAATCTTTTTTTCTACTGATCCACGGCAGCTACGCAATTCCAACTGTCAAACACTACATGGAAGTTAGGAGAGTTTATTGTTGAGAAAACAGGCAAACAGGGGACTGGTTCATTAGGACTCGTGAGGTAAGAAATACTTTCAAAATGCCCTGAATAGAAATACAGATTAGGAGATGAAATACATTGTAAAATTCATCTTTGAACACTGTTGTCAGTGACACAGTAGCATGAATGGTACATTTGCTTGTGAAAAAAGACTGTGAAAGTCATTTTTCTGCCTATATTGGTGTATTTTCTTCTGTAAGATGGTACTGGACTGAGGTATAATACAGGCCACAAAGCAGGAGCAACCCAGATTATCTTGAATATCAAAATCTACAACGCGCGTTGCCTCCAAAGGAAATAAGGATAAGTTGTATTGTGTAACCGTAGCCTTATTATCATCGTGACTCACTCATTATTTTTACTGCATAGATTTTTCCAGTGTCAGACCCACTCTAAATAAAAGGTCTTATACTCCCCTTCTTGTAAATCAAACTCAGAACAAAGAAAAATCTGCAAAACACGTTTTGCTGACCTTTTGCTGCTGCCTCCGTGTTTGGCTGTCGCAGCCAAATCCCCGCGTATTCTCTAGGCCAAACAGTTGAACCCCTTCCACCAAAATTACACACCGATTTTGCAGCCTCCTTGGTTTTTTCCACCGTTCCACTAGAGAGCAGAAACAACAGCAAAAAGCTTAACTAAACAGTGACCCTAAAACATGAGAAAATTGCAACCTCTGCACGGATAGTCTGCGGATTGAGAAAGGGCTCAGTGACTTGGCTAACAGAAATATTTACCCAGCTCGAGGGAAAACACTCAGCCGCAGATTTTTATCTAACGATTTCTCTGATGACAGTTTAATACAGAATTTGGACTCAAAAGGGAAATTGACCTTCAACAAGCTTTCCCTACAAAGAAGACTGAAAATATTGCTTTGTTTCTGGCCCATAGATACTTTCAGCATTCATGGCATAATATTCCCTTAATATATAGAGTATTATTCATATTTTTATATTTACAGACCTAAGTCCAAACGCGTACACAAGTACTTTGTGACTGCTGAGATGTTGTAGAGAAAAACGCTGAGATTTTTGCATCTCTGGAGAGGTTTTAACCAGCTCACAAGTGTCACATGGCAGTTAAAATGGAACCACACTCATGTTTTTATTCAAATTACTACTCTAAAATTACAAAAGATAAGTACCACCTTTCAGCGTGAATAAACTTGAATACATACTAAAAATAATCCCCCCTTAACTCCTGAAGTTGCTGCCTTCTGGAAGGTGTAACTGGGTGAAGTTTGCTATTAAGCGTTTCACATAATCATATGTCAAAAAACTGTGTGTCAGAAAAAAGTGAATCTGCAGCATTTTGAGAGGTAGTTCCATAAAATTCTGTTAAAAATAATTCCCAATTTAGGTCTTTTAGCCAAGCCCAGGATTTTTGATACAATTCATTTTTTTCCTCTGATTTTAGAGGATGGACAAAGAGATCTGACACACAGTTTAGGGATCAGGGTGCGATTCCCTCATCCTTACCTGCAAGAGTTTGCACTCAAGAGTATGAGTAGCCCAGATGAAATCAATGAACTCGACTGCAGAGTAAGGAACAACTGGAAATGAGGAAGGTGAGCAGCGTCTGACCCACTATTGATAAGTGAATTCCAGTGTAGATTGTGGTTTGAGCTACACCCCAGTCCACTCCTGTCCTACTTTTGTGGCATATCACACCAGGTTTTTTTAACCCATCCAAGTGGATGTGGGATGAATTATTTTTCTTTAGGGTCGAGGTAGCCCCAGATAACGCTAGGAATAAGATCTNATTTTTTTTTCCTAATGCCCAGCCTAAATCTTCCCTGGTGGAGCTTGAGGCCATTCCCTCTTGTCCTGTCCCCTGTCACTTGGGAGAAGAGCCCAGCTCCCTCCTCTCCACAACCTCCTTTCAGGTAGTTGGAGAGAGCAATGAGGTCTCCCCTCAGCCTCCTGTTCTCCAGGTTAAACAACCCCAGCTGTCTCAACCCTGTCCCTCTTACACCCTTTCTCATCCTTTACAGCTGATCCTGGTAATCCCAGAGCAGCAGGACCAGGGTGGCTCTCCATCAGATTGCTGCAGATTTACCTCCTGGTCAAGTAGCTCTGTATTGTTCCTTATTCCAACACTGGACATTGGCTCTGCTGCCATGGAAGATGCTGCGGCTCCTGCAAGCTCAGAGAGTAATTGCTTGTTAGCTGTAACTTACTTCTTACAAATGAAGTTGTTGCAATAAAATGTGTGGCAATGGGTAGAAGTTCACCTACCACAGTGAGAAGAAAACATGCAGCAACACCCGACGCTTCAGCAGTTGCTTGGGGTTTTCTTGAGGAAGGGCAGTGCTGGGTTGTTCTTCTTCCTTGTAACTCAGAAGACGATTTTCAGCCTTGAATCCGACATTATTTTCAGAAAGTACAGCTGCCGAGATTCCCCAGGAGAAGGTTTGAAACCGTGAGTAATAAAATATTTATTAACCCAAGTACAGTTGATTACAGCCCTTTATTCCTCGAAGATACAGTGCAGACAGCTGNTTCACTCTGCCACTCCTGCAAAAATCTTCTTTGATTATGGAGAAATGTATTTTTTTTAATAATTATATATATTATTATGCAGTGTTTCTACTCACCCCCAAGATACAGATAATTAAAAATGAAAGTTCAACCCAAATTTTGACAATGGAAACAGCTACACGCTGCGTTTTTTTTGCAGATGTGTCCCATTCCATTTACTGCATTGGTGTAGTCTAACTCATCACCCATTGATGGTAGGACTGAAACATCTTATTTTTTTCATTATTAAACAATCTACTCTGCGCGTAACTTGATCTCCCAGCTGTAAGTTTGCTCTACTCTGATGACTTCACTCTCTGGAAGTAGAAGCGCCTGCCTCATTTGGACATAAAATAGCTCACGTTGAGAGTGGGAGGATTTTTGAAAGTCCGCAGCTCACCCTTCTGCCTTCTGACATGCGTCACAAGTTTCCCCCTGACTGCAGCGGGAGCAGAGTTAGACCAGCACAGGCTTCCTTATACAGCCAGTCCCTGCAGCCACGCACTGGTAAATAATTCTTAGCTGCGGGTATTTGTGCTGCAAACATCTCTCTCCTTTCATCCAAACACCTTTTCAAGCCAAGCCTTTTCTATGTTACAATCTTGAATTCAACCAGCAGATTTTAGATTTGTTGAAGAGCCAAAAAATATGAAAATAGAGTAAAAGATCTGTATCTTTGGGGTCAGTCATCAGGCATCGTTTTCTTTCTGTCTACTTACATATTTTAGCAGGGCTGCATATTTTTGTCTTTGTTTTGTATAGACTGGATAATTACCAAACCTCCCATATGTTGTGGGTCATTCCCATGGCTCTTCACGCTTAATCTCCTCTCTGCTGTTCTCCATGAGTAGGCATCCTCCCAAGTGTTGATGCACATATATATTGGGCAGAGGAAAAGGATTCCTTTTCAATAATGAAAAAGGAAAGGGGGGGAAAAAAGAGAGAGAGAAATGTTTTGAACTAGCAGAGCAAAACATTTTAATTAAGCTGATAAAAAAAAAAAATCGATCCAAAAAAAAGAGTATCAAAGATGGCAAAATGTATCCAGTTCTGAATTTGAGAGGTGGATGCTGAGGGAGGTTTGGGATCTGAAGCAGCCACAAGAAATTATACAAACAGCAACTGGAGGAGAAGAGAAGGTATTTACACGAGACACGGTGAGCACGGCTCCCAACAGACTGATTCACAAGGAAACCATTGCTGGACTGTTCATTAGTGATTGACACTTCAGATCCCAAGTCGAGGAATTCCTCAGGCTCCGACAGTCTCGTGTTTGGGGGAAGATAATGAGAGCATTTTGTGAGCAAAGTAGGTCACGGCTCAGCAGGAGAGGCACGTTGTCACGTTAAACTCTGAAGATGCACAGCCCCCAAGAGGGTGTCTTTTTTTTTTTTCCTGTGGTTATTTTGTTTAGCCAAGTTGTTTTCCTTGAAAATAGGAATTAAAGATGGACACAATTTATGGGTCACTCCATTGTTCTTGCCACAGCCTTGTGAAAGGGGAAAGCGATTGCACCTGTCCCTACAAAAGATAGTGATTGGGGTAGGTTGGCTCAATTGTCTGAACAATATCCTGCAAATGAGTGTAAAAAATTATGTCAGAGAACAAAGCGTGAGTCACGCAGAATTACTCAGTATAAAAAGAATAAGTCAGCTTTCATAGGATTTGGTTAAAGTGGATATCTCTCCTGGAGCTCCGCTTAGCTGCAGCGGCAGATTTGATGGAAAGACACACGCGACAATAAAAATTCTCAGCCTTTTCAAGAGTAATATGTAGAAAATTTCAGGTGACAAATACCAAAATAAAACTCAGTCATGTCATACTTCTGATAGCTCACGTAAACTCTGCAAAGCGAGCCCAGAAAACTATCCGGAGAGGTCTGAGGGATGCGATGTTTTGCCCACTAACTCATCAGGAACGAGAGCTTAATGACAGGGATGATTGAGGCTGGATTTTGACACTTGAGAGTACATAGAGTAGGTGTAGAAATGATTACAGTTATGCACACAGATGGAAGAAGTAGATCACTGGAGGAGAGAAGTATGACAGCATTAAGACAGATAAAGTAATTTATTTTACAGGAAACTATTATACAGTTGAGAATCATGAGGAGGGTTTTTTTCCCCATCGGAGCGCAAAGGAGAGAATATCTGATTTTCTTCCACATGATCCGCAAGCTGTGTCATGTGCTTCTGGTGGTGTCAGAAAGAGAAGGGTTTAGGGAGTGGGCGAACATTTGGATTTCTACCTGATTGACAACATGCAAGTCAGGGAATTGGCCCAGCATCAATGAGCGTCTAATTTTGGCAGCAAATACTGCCAGCACTGCAGGAAAATGGTCATGTAACAGGTTCAGAATCAATACATTGGCCTAGATTTAACAAGCCACTACTGAATAATTCTACTAACTCCCTCTCCCAGGCTTCCCCCCTAAGCTGGAACAACTCCTAGGGTTAGGAGTGGGGTTCTCCCAGCATTTCTCTGGGTCCATTTAATCTAGTGACCAAACATGCAAATAACCAAAATGCCAGCACTCACCCGTTGGGAGGCACCCAGATCTCAGAGATCTGCCTCCCAGATCTCACAAAATATGCTAATTTGCTCTGAATTTACAGGATTTTGTATCACTTTGCCGCAGTGACACCATGCAAAGATCAGAAATTATTCTATATTGAGGTACTAACAGTTCTGCCTTCTGCACCAATTAAATACACGTATAAAGTAGGATTGGTTTCAGTTTTCTAGCATCAGAATGGTTTGTACTCCAGCATATTGAGGCTGAACCCTGCCTTACAGTCAAACCAGGAGCTTCGTATAAATTAAAAGACCGAATCTGAAGTGTCTTTAGAATAGGATGGAAGGGAAAAAAAAATAATCCTTAAGCAGGAAAAGCAGCTTGAGGTAGATCAAAATAATTGCAGAAGTTCATTGACTTTGAGGTAACTGGCAATACTGTTCAGGCATCAGGTAAGCAATTATTTCTTTTGTAAAGAGCTCAAACGTATGCGGGATACTTGTACAAAATATATGGAGGTTTTTCCTGCTAACCTTCCATAATATTATCTGTAAAACACACCCAGACACCACAGAGATAGAATCATAGAATCACCAGGTTGGAAGAGACCCATCAGATCATCGAGTCCAACCATTCTTATCAAACACTAAACCATAGAGACATTAAGAGTTAAATAAATCATAGATACGTGCCTAACTCCCTTCATTTCAGTAGTCTAGGGATTTTTCTGAGGATCTAAGTCCAGAGACACCAGATGGTCGTTTTTCTCAGATATTTAGGCACCTACACATGCAAATAGGTGCCCAACATGTCCAAACACATCGCTCTCTAAATAACCCTTAAAAATATCGACGCGACATTTTCATCCTCCGAGATCTTTCTCGAATGTCAAAGGGAAAAATAATTCTGAAGAAATTTGTCAGAAATTGAGAAGATGTGCACCTCCAGGCTGCAGAGCTAAAGATCCTCATGGAGCTGTAGCCAAATGCAATGATAGGATAGAGCAAGGACTGTGGCTCTAGGAATAACCTGGCACTGGAGGAGTTAAAAACTCCAATTAAAATTAGATAAAACCCACAGCCAAATTGCTGTGTAGCATACCCACGCAGTTATCACTGGCTGCGAACACGAGGCATCTGCGCTACCAAGGTTCATCAGCCAAACAACCCCGGCCCCTCCCAACCTTCCAGAACTCCCTCAGAATGGATGGTGGCACAAAAATGCACTCGGGGAGGCTGATTTGAAGAAATTCGGCTGGTGTTTACCCTATAAACATCCAGCAAAGAGTCTTAAATCACAAGAAGAGGAGAAAGAGGCAGCTCAGAGTGGGAAAGACCAGAAGTATAAATGCCAAACAAAAATACCAAGATTTATCCCCCTTCTTTTTATGAAGATAGATTTTTGTGTACTCTGAAGCCAGCAGAGCTCTCTATTAAACCAAACAGCCTCTGCAGGGTTTTATTAAGGAGGAATAGGGGGTTACTTGGGTTCTTTAAAAGTACATATTTTAAGAAGAATAAAATATATTTTGTCCTAGGGTTGGTTTTTTTAGGTTCCTGATACTTCAGCAAATTAATTTATGGCAAAAGACAATGGAAGACAGTCCTGGGGAACAATTAAAGTTTTAAAATGCAACAAAAAAAGTTACAGGGAAGAATCTCTTCACTCTATTACGTAGATTCGTCTCAAAGTAAATCAACAAAACTTAGAATCATAGAACAACCAGGTTGGAAGAGACTCACAGGATCATCGAGTCCAACCATTCCCATCAGTCACTAATCCATGTCCCTCAGCACCTCATCCACCTGTCCCTTAAACCCCTCCAGGGAAGATGAATGAACCTCCTCCCTGTGCAGCCTCTGCCAGTGCCCAATGACCCTTTCTGGGAAATGTTTTTTTCCTAATGTCCAGCCTGAACCTCCCCTGGTGGAACCTGAGGCCATATTACTTTGATCTTCTAAAGAATGAGTTTCTTTAAATTCATTAGTCATTTTGCTTAGTTTTAAATACAGACACCGTAAAAGATTTAAAAATGCAGCATTTTAAAAGGGTTGATCGCTTCTTTAAAACTGCCCTGCTGAAGCTCAGTTAAGAAGATTTTATAGCAGACAATCTGTTATAAGCAATGAGCATTCATAATTAATGGCTGAACTCGTGTAGCATTTGAGAAGGATCACAGCCTCTTTAAGACCTCGACATAAGGATTTCTCATCACGATCACAACTTTTCTCTCCACTTAAGTACTTAGGAAGGGGTTAAAAGATAGCAAGAGTTGGATAACCCCGCTAATAACCAAAGTTAAAAGTCCTTTAACTTGCTGTTCTCAGAGACTGTACAACCTCCACTGATTATAAAGCATGAATTTTAATAACAATACCGTTCTCTATTTCTCCCCAGCATAGGTTCAGAACTAATTAAAATACAATAGGAATGTATTTGCCTCTATCTAGGCAAGGAACATCACTGAGGATCTTCATCTTTCACAGCCTCAAGAAGAAAAGGCACTTGATAACACCGCTTTCCTCGGCAAAGATAGAAGTGAGGTGAAGTTTTATTTTACTGGGAGGGAAGGAGGCATTAGCTGCAAATTTTTCAGCATGCTGAGATTCGAGACATATTTATCTGTTTTATGCTTCATGCAGTTTTCCTTATGAGCTCTTATAGATGTAAAAAAAAAAAATATAATATCATTATCCTAACTGATACTGGTTTTCAATTTTTTAAAATNGTGGGAAAGACCAGAAGTATAAATGCCAAACAAAAATACCGAGATTTATCCCCCTTCTTTTTATGAAGATAGATTTTTGTGTACTCTGAAGCCAGCAGAGCTCTCTATTAAACCAAACAGCCTCTGCAGGGTTTTATTAAGGAGGAATAGGGGGTTACTTGGGTTCTTTAAAAGTACATATTTTAAGAAGAATAAAATATATTTTGTCCTAGGGTTGGTTTTTTTAGGTTCCTGATACTTCAGCAAATTAATTTATGGCAAAAGACAATGGAAGACAGTCCTGGGGAACAATTAAAGTTTTAAAATGCAACAAAAAAAGTTACAGGGAAGAATCTCTTCACTCTATTACGTAGATTCGTCTCAAAGTAAATCAACAAAACTTAGAATCATAGAACAACCAGGTTGGAAGAGACTCACAGGATCATCGAGTCCAACCATTCCCATCAGTCACTAATCCATGTCCCTCAGCACCTCATCCACCTGTCCCTTAAACCCCTCCAGGGAAGATGAATGAACCTCCTCCCTGTGCAGCCTCTGCCAGTGCCCAATGACCCTTTCTGGGAAATGTTTTTTTCCTAATGTCCAGCCTGAACCTCCCCTGGTGGAACCTGAGGCCATATTACTTTGATCTTCTAAAGAATGAGTTTCTTTAAATTCATTAGTCATTTTGCTTAGTTTTAAATACAGACACCGTAAAAGATTTAAAAATGCAGCATTTTAAAAGGGTTGATCGCTTCTTTAAAACTGCCCTGCTGAAGCTCAGTTAAGAAGATTTTATAGCAGACGATCTGTTATAAGCAATGAGCATTCATAATTAATGGCTGAACTCGTGTAGCATTTGAGAAGGATCACAGCCTCTTTAAGACCTCGACATAAGGATTTCTCATCACGATCACAACTTTTCTCTCCACTTAAGTACTTAGGAAGGGGTTAAAAGGTAGCAAGAGTTGGATAACCCCACTAATAACCAAAGTTAAAAGTCCTTTAACTTGCTGTTCCCGGAGACTGTACAACCTCCACTGATTATAAAGCATGAATTTTAATAACAATACCGTTCTCTATTTCTCCCCAGCATAGGTTCAGAACTAATTAAAATACAATAGGAATGTATTTGCCTCTATCTAGGCAAGGAACATCACTGAGGATCTTCATCTTTCACAGCCTCAAGAAGAAAAGGCACTTGATAACACCGCTTTCCTCGGCAAAGATAGAAGTGAGGTGAAGTTTTATTTTACTGGGAGGGAAGGAGGCATTAGCTGCAAATTTTTCAGCATGCTGAGATTCGAGACATATTTATCTGTTTTATGCTTCATGCAGTTTTCCTTATGAGCTGTTATAGATGTAAAAAAAAAAAATAATATCATTATCCTAACTGATACTGGTTTTCAAGCTTTTCAAATTTATTTCCCTGAACTCATGGCAATGAAATTAAAACCAATTTGTTTCCTCTGTGAAAGAGCAGATGTTCCAGAAGCAATAAGATTTTAGATTATTAAAAATAACCCTTGTCACATGCTGATAGATTTTCTTTCTAAGCGTATTCAAGAAGCAGAAGTTCCCAATCGTCTTTGCTGAGGGTATTTTGAAGCTTCCCTGAGCTGAGGCCAGCGAGCACCAAGGTGCTGGACACTCAGGGATGAGCCACACGGATAAGCATCTCTCCAAGGGATCCCAAAGAAAGGGCTGTTCCAGCATGGATCAGTCCCATCCCATTGGGCATCTACCTGGCCTTGACTAATAACCATTAAAGTTAAAAGAGAACAAAAGACATGGAGATATCAGAGTTAATGGAGAGGGTGAAGCCTTTCAGGGTTAAACCATGCTAATGGGAGGACCAAGAAGGTGAGTGAGGGTGGTTTCTTCTCCAGCAGATGTTGCCCGCCAGGCTTGCAACTCACAGATCTCTCTTCCCATCTCTGCCTGGTGGGTGGGCTTTCCTCTTCCCACAAATAAACCAAAGCAAACAGAAGCATAGAATCATCAAGTTGGAAAAGACCCATTGGATCATTGAGTTCAACCATTCCTATTAAACACTAACCCACGTCCCTCAGCACCTTGTCCACCCGTCCCTTAAACCCCTCCAGGGAAGGTGACTCAACCACCTCCCTGTTCAACCTGTTCCAGTGCCCAATGACCCTTTCCAGGAAAAAAATTGTTCCTAATGTTCAGCCTAAACCTCCCCTGGCGGAGCTTGAGGCCATTCCCTCTTCTCCTGTCCTTTCCATAAAGGCCTGATGAGCAACCTCCCAAAGAAACAAGAGGACAGTGCTGGTTGGCTTATGAAGAGCCTAAGAAAGCTGGAACACCAGAAAAACTGATTGATTTTGTCTGATTCAAGGCTGGGTCTGCACCAGGTAGGGACACCGAGCAGTCACTTATATAATTAAAGGGAGCCTAAATATAGATTGTTGATAATACATATCGAGTCCTTCTTCAGGATCCAGATTCTACCACAGAAGGAAAAACAGACACAGAAAACTGACATGAGGGTCTATGAGCTTTTTTGCCTGCTTTTTGTGTGAATATACCTGGTGGACAGTGCAAATCTTTCAGATGAGCTCTGCTGTAGGAATTGAAACTACAACATTACCATTTTCTCGAACACCTCCAGGTGCTTTTGAAGAGCAGAAAACAGGGAAGAGATTGTTTTCTTTAATGAAAGATTTCATCAAAACCAAATTGAAACAAATCCTTTTGCTCGGCTGCCCTACAGACAACCAGCTTCAGTTTGAGAGACAAGGATTGAGGTGACAGAATTGTTGGCTCTGCTGAGGGCTGACCACCCCCCGCCATGAGCAGACCATCCACTTCCAGATCCAAGTGTGTTTATATTTTGATATCAAAAAGGCTTTGGAGTCAAAAACAATGAGCGACATGATTTGTTGAGTCAGGCTCTTATGAATGACAAATTAGAAATTATAAAACTGGGTGTATTTTTTTTTTTTACCGAGCAGCACAGAAACAATTAAACTTCCCAATTCCCTGGCCTGCTGAGGAACACTGTGATCAAATTTTCCTTTAATTTTCTCACAGCCATAGATGGAAATACGCCTTAAAGTGACAGGCAGTCACACTGAGAGTCTGACACTTCCCAAAATAAAGTTTTATATAAAATCCATAGTTTATGTTCAATCTGAGAAGGATGATGTGGTGCTCTCTGATCTGCTGTTCCTATCACTGAGAGGCAGCCACAGACCTACAAGTCATCCTCGTTCATATGATCATTGTTTTTCTGAGCTAACTCTGCAAGGAGGCTGAGCTCACGCTGAGACCGATAGTAAATAACCAACCGTGAGCAACACATTTGCTTTATTAACTCACGGAAGCAGGGAGGCAGATGAGATGCGCATCAAACCCGACTGCTGCGTGGGGGTGAGGATCCCCCACCTGGGGCAGGGGGGCTGAGTTAGAGAAATAGGATGGAGGTTTAACTTCCCAGAGAGTGTCAACACCTATTAAGATTTTAGCTCTGGGTTCAGCTCCCTCTCTCACCCTTTAGATGGTTCCTCAGTCTGTTTTACTGCATCAGAGCACCTCGTCACCTCTAGTAGTTAATCCCCCAGACCCTTGCAGGGAAGGTTATTAAGTCTGTTTTCCAAACCAGGAAGGGGGTTGTAAAATAGACAGCCCGTTGCACAGAGCCTGATGAGTGGTATCCAGGCTCAGCTTACATGCAGGGCTCCCCTTGTCTGTGAAAGAAGCTTCCATGTGTATGTCTAGGGGATCATCCAAGTTTAACAACTCACTTCTTCACTTTGTGTTGACCCCTCCCAAGATTTACCATCAATACAGACCTTAAAAGGACAANCAGCTCCCTCCTCTCCACAACCTCCTTTCAGGTAGTTGTAGAGAGCAATGAGGTCTCCCCTCAGCCTCCTCTTCTCCCGGCTAAACACCCCCAGCTCTCTCAGTCACTCCTCATAAGGCCTGTTCTCCAGCCCCTTCACCAGCTTTGTTGTTCAATAACCTGAGGAGATCAATAACCTGAGGAGAAAGAGGAACTCTGCCTACTCAGTCTGTCATCTGGTGTCTGATAGACACAACCACAGCTTCCCAGCACCGACAGACCATGCGTGCAAGAAAGGAGGAAACATTTCTGACACCAGACAGGTGGGTTGTACAGGTGAGAAGCTGTGAATAAAGACAGGCTTCGCTAATCAAAGTACTCTCTGATAACCTGTGAAGCTTCCCAGACAATCCTTGTCTCATCCCAAACAACTAACGCTGGCAAAATTAAGGTAGGAAGAAGCAGGGCAACGCCAGAGGATTTCTAGGTGAGAGCTCAAATCTTTCTCAAAGGATGGTGGGGACACCCCAGCCCCTCCTGATCTGAGGTTCCCATGATAAATTTAATATTTGGATTAAACATGAAGTTTTACAGCGTATCACTGGAAGAGGAGGGTTATCTGTACAGGTGGGATGTGTTGTGTGCAGCAGCCTGGAGTAAGTGTCACTCTATTCCCTTTTAGAAGGAACACGAATAGGGGAGAGAGGAAAAGTAATATCCCCCACCAGCCTCCCCAGGTCTGCTTCTGACCCCTAGAGAGTGAATTCAGGATGAGACAGACACAGTCTTTTATTCATCTCGCAGACAGGTAAGGGATTACCTGCACCAAAAGCAAAATGTATTCAAACCTAAAACCTCCTGGTGAGTTGTAACACTTCATCCCTCCTCAAGTGAAATTCAGCCCCCAATAATCGGAGTTAAATGCTGGGAATACAGCACGTAGCCCTGTTAAGACACAGTCTGTTCTCGGATCTATCTCCCTGGGTAACAACAGGCTGGACCAGGAGCCGGCCCCAGGGAGAACTATCACGCTGCAGAGGACTCAGGTACACACAAGCTGACACACCTGGGCAGCCCACAAGGCAGCAGCCCGTGTCTGTTGAGGACCGAGCTGACACACACCTGATGACCCGGGAGAAGCTTTTCTCCTCCCCAGAGCTGGGCTGCTGCAGAGACCCAGCACAGCATCTGCGTCCCCTTCCACAGCCAAGCTCTGCTCGCAAAACAACGTCTCCAATCTGGACGTCAGTCCTCTAAGCTTAAATGCAGTACAAAAACCAGCCTTTCTCTACAATTACAGCTTTTGCTTATACTTCCACAACACCCGCCTGCTTGTGGACTACATGCCCTGGAGCATTAGTGGACACCCACCCACATAACCCTGGCTGCACGACTTAGTTGTGCTCTCCCTTCTGTACACACCAAGCAAGATCTTACAAAAAGAAAATTAAATTTTTTTTTCAGGACATGGGGAATTCACATGCCTACCACACAAGGATACAAAATCTTTTGGTACAGGTGAAGCTCCTGAACCACAAACTCCCTTGGAAGCTCTGTCGAGATCCTACAGGACAGAGATGGGAGGCTGGGATACTGCCACTGGTCACCAGGTTTATTTCCCTGCACGCACTTCAGCAGGGGCAAAGCTTACCTGGACAGCAGGAGGTGCAGGATCCTTATTCTCTGTTTTCCGATAGGGAATCCTTGGTGAATCATGATGCTACCTCACAGCTCAGAGGAGAAGGAATAATTCAGATGCAGTCCTGATAAAACTCGCACAAGCTCCCTTTTCCACAGGCTTCTCTGGAAATTTTCTAAATGCTTGGGCTGATACAGAGAAACCTACGTTACAAGTTAGTTTTAAATAGCACACAGAAGCTCTTTTGAAACAAAATATTTCCAGCACATCTCTGCACTTGGGCCAGTTTCTTCAGACTTCTAGTCCCACACTCGAGCACTGAAGACAAGATCCCTGCATTAGATGGAGAGAGTTTAATTTTCTACCCTTCTTTTGAAAATACAGTCCTCAAAATCTGATTCTCAGCTACCTGGAAATAAGTATTTTCCTTTGGAGTGATTTAAAAAATAGGAAGGAATCTCTCTGTATATATTTTTTTTCCTTTTCTTTATATGATTTTAAAACTGCTTTTATGCAGCACTGGGAAGTGGCAGCTCATGATTTGTTGCACTCTGGTCTGCTAATAGAAACACCCTCCCAACTACCGCTCGCTCCTGAGAGCAGAAGGATCGCAACACAGATTGTAAATGCTCGCATTACTGCGAAAGATAATGTTTCCTTCCACTTTCATTTCCCCTGGCTGATATTTATCGTGGTAGGGGTTGTGCAAGCACATAAGAGAGAGATCATGCATTATTTACCAGTCTGGGTACGGGGAAAGGCTTCAGCGTGGCTGAACGCTGAGCGGTTTCAGCCCACTAAGGTTTGCATTGTGTTTGGGGGTAGCTTGGCCAAAGCAAATCTGATCACCTTGACAGCCCAGAGAGCAGCAGCTGGGTGATGCTGAGGGGGTCACAGGCTCTTTTTTCCCTTCTTTTGGCTCTGGACAATTTATGTCACTATTTCACGTGATGGCAAGACTGGAGATCAGGCCAGAATTGCCACCCGGTCACCACAACCAGCGACAAATTTCTTGGGGTTCACCAGGGCTCCAGGAGACTCCAACATCTGAGATGAAATATCTTGCTCTTGAACACAGCTATGGGAAAACATATACATAGGGGAGGGTGAGATAGGAGTAGGTGGAAAGCCTCCTGACCCCAAGACTGTCCCCATGATGCCACCAGGGCCAGTGGTGCTGACCTAGTTTCCAAAGAAGCCAGGAAGTCACAACACTGAAAAGTTTATTATTGTTAAACTCCAGCCAGTGTCAGAGGCTCTATGATTGCCCTTGCAGAACCATTGCTAGTGCATGACAAAAAAACCCCTTACAAACCACGTCATTAAATGCTGGAAACCTTAAAATGAAGAGAAAAAAAACCCCAAGCAACAATAACAACAAAGCACTAAATAAGAATAAGATAATGAGAAAAAAATCACATAGAATTCAAGATTTAAAGATGCTTTTCCAAATTAAGGAGAACAAGGGGAAAAGATCAGATTTTAATTTTGCAATTAAGGTATTATTTATGGAAACTCAGCTTTTTTTGTAAGATTAAGCCTGGATACAGTGCTGCAGAAAACACATTTGATTTATTCCCAGGGCTTTTCATCAGTTTCTATATCAGCCTCAGCCAATCAGCCAAAAAGCAGGAGGAATTTTTTGCACTCCCGAGCCTGCGTGCACACAGGGTTCTTGTAAAACCCCCTGAGGATTTATCCCAGCAGCGAGTGGTTGGACCGTGACGATTAGCAATGGTCCTCAACCCAAAGGGCTGAACCATTGCATCTCCAGGGCAGAAAAGAAATCTTCTGAGAATGAGGGAGAACATTTTACATCAGTGAAAGGGATCAAAAATAAAGATTCCAGCTCTGTGTCTGCATGCAAACTGCATGTGAACAGGGGTGGGAAGAGGAGGTTCAGAGGGGGCACCTCGTGTTTGCAGGGAAGAGACACGCAGCCACACGAGGTCGATCATATGGAGGCACTGACCTGGCAGAGCAAACAGACCTTTTGTCCCCTCCCAGCAGCGTGGGGACTGTCCCATCGACGTGACTGTCCCAACCACCTCCGGGGACACCGTCAGTGGCTCGGGGGAATGATCCCTGCAGGCACAAGGGAAGGAAAGAGGGGGAAGACCAACACACCATCACCAAGGAGCCACCCTGGAAGAGCCTTTCCTTCTCCACCTCTGCTGGTTTGACCCTTAGAAGGCGAGCAGAGCACCACAGAGCTGCCAAAACCCACACTGCTCTGTGGGGACAAAACACATCCACGGCACAAAAGGCATGTGCATCCTCTAGAGTGTCTTTCTCCCCTGCAGAGTTGGGAACTTTGGCAGAGAAGCTGTTTGTAACAATTTTTTTTTTGCTAAAGTATGTGAAACATTAAGTCCTGTTTATAGGACTCCGCTCCTAGATGCCTTCCTGCTTTTCCTACGGGCTAATAAAAACAATAAATAAATAAAAGAGGATGCAAAGTTTGGTTAAACTCAAACACAGTTCCAGGAGGAGAGAATTGAAGACAGGATGGTCCTGGGAAGACATCCAGCCTACCAGACATCCGTGTCCTGCTGCTGCTCACAAACTCTCCGATTTCAAGGAGACGTTGGACGTAAACAGTTGCAAACTATATTAGCTTTTTTTTTAATGAGTCTGTTGATTTTTCCAACCCCCACGCTGGCTGCTGGCCTTCATGTCCTGTTCTTTGAACCTGCACAGAATAAATAAGGGTAACTACTGTGGCTCTGCGGGCAGGAGACGTGTCCCCAGGAGGAGCATCAGGTTCAGGCAGGTAAAAAACCCCAATCCTGGAGAGCAGCACCTGAAAGAGGGAGCTTGCTTGGGCTGAGAAAGGATTGTGCAGGGGTACAGCGTAAAGGAAAGAGGAAACAAAAGTCAGGAAAGCCTAAGAGGAAGATCTTGTGAATTCAAAAGGCTCCCAAGACTTGGAGGTAAAGACACAGGGAGTGGCTTTTCTGAGGACAGGTGAGGAAGGATGCAAACAGGGATGTGACAGCCTTCAACTGCCCCAGCAGAGCTGCTGGAGCCACAAGGGGTTTAACTGGAGCACTTGGAGCTTGGTGCTGCCCAGGGCCTCAGAGGGACTTGCCCTCAAGCAGAGGCTTTATTTCATTTAAACTTAACTGACCAGAAAATTTCTCCCCTCTCCGTTCCCCCTCTCCCAGTAGAAACGTTTATTATGCTAATTGAAACATTTAACCACCTGGGACCGTTGGCTGCGATATTTCATCATAAGCAGCTTTAACGTTCGCTTGGATCGGCGCCCTGGGACCAGAGAACGTATTTCACCCTTTCTTCTGCCCGTTTACCCAGTGCTGCTCCCTTCCTCCCTCCTCACCTCCCCGTGCCCTGTCCCTTGCCCTTTTCCTCGTCGCGATGCATTAAAATAAAAGTATTAACAGCGCTTGGCTGCTGCATGGGAGCAAGAGATTGTGAGAGCGAGTTGGCACGCAGCCAGCAGCTAATAGCAGCATAAAAGCAATTTGATGAAAAAAAAAAAGAAGAATGTAACATGCTAATTGTCAGGCGGGAGAGAGGGTGCTGGGGTCCCTGGAGAGTGGGAGAAGAAATAAAAAAAAGAAAAGACATTTTCTGACTACTCTAGATTTTAACAACAAAGCTCTGAGGGAGGAAAAAAAGGGTTTGATGCAATTTTCTTTTTTGTCCCATTCCCTGCTACCCTCCCCCCAGCTCAAAACCTCTAGTTGGAGCCGCAGGCACTCACAGGGATTTATCGGAAGATCTTTTTTAGCATCGTGTCACTGCCAGATGCACCACGGGCTGCAGAGCTGCACCACCACGCACTTCTCCCCTTCCCACGGTAGCAAGTGACGCTGCAGTGGAGTTTCTGTCAGGGGGGGAAAAGTCATGTTTGACAGAATCCAGCCCAGTCCCACCTCGCAGCTTGGATGAGCTGAGGGTGGAGAGGAGGTTTCCAAAGAACTGACCCCCCTCCTATTCCCAGAGAGGATTTTTGGTGTTTAAACAAAAGGATATTGGTCCTTTTTTATTATTTTTTTAAAATTTATTTTTCTCAAAGCAATCGAAAGGAGTGCCTGGAAAGCTGAAGCAGAAAGATCAGCCTCTTCACACCAGCTCCACAGCGTGCCGTTAACTGGGATAAAGAAAGTCAACTGATGCTTCACAGCACCGGGATTTCCACAGCACGTTGCCTCCCGAGGCGGAGAGCCACGGCGGCAAATCCAGCAAGATCTCAAAGCAGCAACGGTCTCTCCCCTCAGATGGCACGTAACCCTGGATTTGGGTGCACCCCACTTCTGAAAATCAACTGGAAACCCACCGTGCCTTCCCTGCACGGACACTGAGTGCTGCCTTGGCTCCTCTCCGCCCGGCATCAGAGCTGGGTTAGGGAGAGTCTTTTCCATGCAGGTGGAGAGGGGGTCCCAGCAGGGTCCTGGAGCTCCCAGCCCATCCCAGCTGACCAGCAGATGATCCCGTGCATTTGCCCCAAGGAGGTGTGTCGTGGGAACGAGGGCCAGGACACGAGGTACCTGTATCGCTTTTGATTAATATTTGTGGGGTGAATGCCGTAACGATGAGCCAAGAAGATTTAAAAGAAAGTCACTGAGCCGTGCAAGTGAATTAATTGGCTTTTAGGCAAAATGTGGCTGCTTTTCAGCTTCTTACAAGCAGGAACATTATTTCTTTCCTATGCCAAAGACTGACTGCATTCGCCTTCCTGCTTGACTTCTGCCGCGGAGCAAATTTAAGCAAGAACATGTATAGTGAATTGCTAAATTCAACCAGTGCCACTGAAGCTCACTTAATCATTCAGACCAACACGCCCTACCTGAGCGGCACCCCGAGACCCGTGAGCTCCTCCGCTTTTTACATGTCGACAGCCAGGGTGTTAAAAGAAGGGGAAATAAACAAGCCAGACCTGGTGACTTACATCATTCTGTTTTTCTTTCTGCTCTTGACTGTGACACTCATCGTGCTCTTCATAAACTGCCAGCTGAAGAATTCTTTCTTTGCCACCCTCCCCTACGACAGATCGCTCAGAGAAGCGAGGAGCCCGTGGAGGACACAGGCTGTGTGACCCTAGGGAGCTGCCATGTATTAAACAGCAGCAGGGACGAGCATCCCTGTGCAATGAGGCTTTATCAGCATGTGTCACTGCGTGGATGTGCCCCCTCTTAGAGCAATGGGGCTGCATCGCAGGGATGAGCGCTGAAAAACACGCTGTATGCAAATCAGAAGAGCTGTAAATAAAAAGCTGTTATGAACTGAAGAGAGAACACTTCAGCCAATTTATACAGTTTTGTGCAAAAAAAAAAAAAAGAAAAATTGCCCTGTGATTCTAGATGAAGCTCTATATGTATGCAAATGTCATCATCCACCCATTCAGTGTCCGTACGAGGATATTTGCATTAACAGCCTCTGATTTGGGCAGCTGGTGGAGCTTGTTATCCATGTTTATGAAACCATAACATCAAAGTAAAAAAAACCAAACCCACAGTGCATTTACCTAACGGCTCCACGCGGAGGAGATGAGTTTACTTCCCAGACCCGTTTCTCTCAGCGGCTTCTGAAACTGCTGGTAATGCAGTGGGAGTCCTGCAAGGCGGGGGTGTGTGTGGGGGGGAACAAATCTGTTTGTTTAGACTTCTGATTGTGATTTTCTTAAGGGTGTCAGTGATGACGGCGTCGTCGATCAGGTTTTAAGCTGTTATGTGAATCACTAAATACCCAAGGAATTTGTATTCAACTTTCTTAAGCTACAAAGGAAATAATGCGCCAGGGCATGAAACCAAAATAATCAGGATGGGGAGAAGGAAGGAGAGAAAATAAATATCATTAATAGTATGTAAACTAATGAAAGGGGAGAGCAGAGGGATCCAAGTGCAGAACACAAAGAAG
>WAAB01001482.1:0-47637 GCA_013389865.1 Piaya cayana | reverse complement strand
GAGTGAGCCCTGCCTCCAGTTCAGCATGACCTGTGCCTGTGGACAACACTGACCCCCCTTGCAGACCAGGAGAGAGAGGCTTTCTCCTCTAACAGGATCTCCTGTGCGCATGTTGACATCTCACCGTGTTTTCAGCCAAAGCAGAAGTACGTGCACTCCCAGGGCAGCATTATCTGGCCTGCTTTGAGACCCCCACTTCAGAAGAGAACTGTGCCTTAAAACTACCCATTTCTCTGCATGGTCTTCAAAGGGATTTTGTACAGTTAGTTCCCAGAGAATCGTAGAATCAATAAGGTTGGAAAAGACCTCTAAGATCATCCAGTCCAACCATCAGATTAACACCATTGTTNTAACACCACTGTTCCTACTAAACCGCGCCCTGAAGTGCCATATTCACGAGTTTTTTGAGCCCCACCAGAGATGGTGACTCCATCAGTAAATAAATTTTTCCTAATGTCAATCTAAACTTCCCCTGGTGCATCTTGAGGCCATTTCCTCTCATCCTATCACTAATTACTTGGGAGAAAAGACCATCACCCACCTCACTACAACCTCCTTTCAAGGAGCTGCAGGGAACAATGTAGTCTGAAGATGACCGTGTTGTAGTAATTTTGGACTGCTCGGTATTTCCCCAGTATTTTCCTTATTCTTTTAGTTTGCAGAAATAACAGGGATCTTATTTGTATCTGGTATATATCTGTATCTGGCTTTCCTGTCCCGGTACAGCCCAGAATTTTTATAACTGGTACTGGCTGGAGAGCTGATCAGAAAGGGATCTGGATATTTTAAGTCTCTTACAAGGTGTCTATACCACACGTGCCCATTAATATCTTAAGCAAGTTACTTTACATCTCAGTTTACTCAATAAAAATTGGGGAAAAGACACTGAAACTGATGTCTTGCATTCTGCAAGACCCAAGGGCTCTTTGAAGTATTAAGGTAATGGGCACAAGTAGCAGAATGACTGATCAGAAGTTGTTGTTCAGAGAGCAGGTGAGAAAGAATGATACCTTCTAAAATATGAAAGCTCAGACCTCGGGACCTTTGAGGACAAAGATCGTACCTGATGCAGGGGAGAAAGTCATGAGAAGAATAACCTTGTAAATAGCCCTATCATAATCAGAGAGATCTTTGAGAAAAGACACAGAACAAAACCCCTGAAGCAAGTGGATTTGAGTTTGGCAAGAGGGGGCATTTACTTCTGTAACCTGAGTCATGTCAGGGTCAGGAAATAAAGTTCATAGCCTGAGCACGTGCTGCTTGTATCACACCTTGATCATACACAGGGGAAACTGCTCCAGAAAGAAAGCACGGTTCTGGTTTATGCTATGTTATTGGTAACCAGCACATCTCAATTTCCCCCGTGCTTCAGCAATGGAACTGACTCCTCCAGGTGAACAGCAGGGCAACAATTATTTTTAGTGGCTAGAAAATAAGTCTGATGCTCTCTTCTTGATGTCTTCCCATCTTCATCAGTGTTAGTCTCCATCAAGGCTACAACTCATACTTCCCTCGAATATCTTTTGCATAAGACAGTTTCATTCTGACAGAGAGACACTCACCAGCAAGGTCCTTAAAATAGTATTTACTTTTATCATTAGGCTGACATAATCAAGGTGACAGATAGTCCCAGCTTTCTAGAAAATGATGCTGCTACTTCATACCCGCAACATAACACCGCTACAATAGCAATAACGTGTACATTATGGATTATCAATCTTGGAACAGCAGAACTGGCATGTCTCTTAATCAGCTGCTAAATTATTCTTAGCTAGTCCCTAAATTAAACATTTAAACAGACAACCCTGCAGAGAATGCTTTAGAAGCAGTTTTATGAGATCTTAAGAGCCTGATGTGCAGCGCTCTGGAGAACCAAGGGTTTCTGCTTGACTTTGGCTACGAACGAGCATCTCAGCAGTCCTGGAGGCTGAGCCCAGGCAGCCTGAAGGGGTGCAGCTCCCCTGAGCTCTTTGCCATTGGGAAAACCCGACCCTTTTTGGCCATATGTGTTTAAGGCAGGGCTGGGAACTAATAAGGATGCTGGTCTGAAGGTATTCGCTCAGCCACTTAACTTCGTGACCTTGTGCAAATTACCTGACTAAGCACCATCTATAGCTATAAAAGTGGACGCAAAACACAGCCTGCATGATATATTTGAAAGCATTATGCGTGATGGGTGTCTGAAAGCTGCTCCTAAGCCATTTCAATACAGAAGGAAGTCATACTATATATAAAACCCCACCAGTGGCAGCCAGAGTAATTCTCTGCACCTAGAAGTTTCCAAAGGCACCTCATATTGACCTACAATGCACTGTTCTACAAAACAATAAACACAGAGCCAAATAAGAAGAAAAATGCACATATACTGAGGTACATAAATCTCCTCTGGAGGATGCAGTATAGTGACCTTCTACTGAACCATGTGTGGATTAGCTCTGCTATATTACTCAGATGTCTAGAATGAATCCCCTTCTGGAAGATCACTGCATATAAAACAAATAAAAGTGGAGATATTTAGCTGTTGGAATGCTGCTTCACCTTTCCCAAAATTATTCTGTGCACATCTACGTGTATCAGACTGTACTGAAAAAGATACGAATTGATCTTGCCTTATCCCTTTTTTGTTGCTGTCAAGGTATTTTTAATCACTTGTCTCGTATTATTAGTCTTTTTATTTTCTCTCGTAAGCCTCATTCAAAGTCAAGGCTTCCTTGAGCTCCATGTCTGTGAATGCACCAGTTGCCTCCTCAGCCACGGGTTATCATCACGCACAGCACATCCACAGATCAGTCACTGCCTTCTGTGGTCAGCAGGTCCTGGGGTGCTTATGGAAGTCACTGGTTTGGCTTTCAAGCTGCACTTGATTCCCTGCTCTCACCTCTGCCGTTGTCCTACCCTTAGGTCAGTCCTTTTCTCCTCCTCCCAACCAAGGTAGGACTTACAAAATGCATCCCACATTGGGAAACACCATCCTGAAGTTCAGAATCCAGTTGGTCACTGCAGACAATACTTGAGAGAAAGGGATATTTCAACCCCATTTTAGCCCCTGAGAAACTGTGCCACAAGAGTCAGACTTGCCCTGGGTCAAACAGGAAGACGGGAGGTAAACACAGATTTGAGCCCTCTCTGAGAAACCACAACCATAGAAATATCCTTCCAATCCAAATGCCATTATCTTTACTTTGTTTTTTCTTGTTGATAAGAGCTGTAATTATTACACAGTATAAAATACATTTTGAAAAAAAAAATTATTAATATATTGCCTTCATCCACCGTGCACAGGAATTCCCAGTTTCACAGTGATCACCAAAGTACAATGCCACGTACTGGTGGTAAACACTTGAAAAGCAAAATACGACTTCATAAAATGTTTATACTATTGAAAAAGTTTTCCTTTAAAAGAAAAAGACTGACTCAATCCCCCAGTGTTCATGCACCTGTAGAGTGGAAACTTTTCTGGATTGCTCTTGAGCGCCAAGAATTTTTTTACCCACTTAGATTTTGGCACCTTTCATCTCAGCATCTTTCTGAAGTTGATCATCCCTGTGGTGCCTAAATGAGAGATGACAGTGAACCCATGGGGAAAATAAGGTTGATGAAATGCAAAGTAGTGTTATTTATTCTGAGTCTGTGTGCAAAGTGCATTTCAAACTTCCTTGATTTTTCAGTAATAACCAATGTTGGGGGGAACAGGGCAAGCCAATATTTGCATTTTATATTTCTGAATATCTCATATTTTCCTTTCTCCCTTGGCTCAGTGAAGCACAATTATTATTCTTCTTTTCCATCTGAGTGATAACTAAAGCTCTGCAGGAAAAGTAACCAGAATCTTTGGGGTCTGCAGATGGGAGAGAAAAATAGGCTGGAGGGGGTGGGTTTGAGAAATCCCTCCTTTCAGTACCCAAGGGATGAATGTCAGCTGCTCAGATTTTGGGACCCATTGCTGTGGGAGCCTCACACTGATGCTGTCACTGGGATACTCCTGCACCCCACTGAAATGAATTACTTGACTTTCAAGTATTATCATGGTTGCTCCTCTTTAAACAAATATCCTCTCTTCCTCAACAAAAGGCATCAGCTGTAAAGTGCTGCTCCAGGGTTGGCCACCTCCAGGCAAGGCTGGGGAGCAGCCAGCAAACCCCTCTGCCATTCGCTGAGTCCAGTGTGTGTTTGGCCAGGATTTTAACATTAAAGAGCCAAACAGTGATTTGTCTGGAGCACCTACCGCCTCCAGGACTTCACTGGCCTGAATCAGCACTATGTTCAAATTATCCGAAGAAGGTAGGATCAATAAGATCCAGAGATAAGCCACTCAGCATTTCACCTTGGAAGGAGGACCTGTCAGAGCTATAATGCAAACCCAAACAGATCAAGCCTTCTCCGATATAAATCTGTGACATCAGTGACATGCATGGAGTCAGGCAGGAAAGCACAAGCAAACCTCGTTCTGTTGACAATTCTGCCTTTGCTCCTCATATTGCATAAACGAGGGGCAGACTTGTTCCCACTGTTTGCATGAAAGGAGTCTTGTTAATATTTCACACCTAGTATTATGGACACAGCAGTAAGAGAGAGTGAGAGCCACCAGGCACATAGAGGAACAGATTTGCAGCTCTCAGGCTCAAGGCTTCCCCACAGCGGTGGCTCCGTGCTTATGAACACTTGAAGCGCATCCCTAATGATCTCACCCAGCCGTAGCAGACAGTCAGGGGGTTGCTGCTGGTTATCAGGCACAATAGTGGATTAGCTGCCCTGCTGTGCCACTGGGAACTGCCAAGAATCTGTGAATGGAGCCTCTGTTTGCAAGCGTCATTCTCTGCACCATGATTGTTATACCTTGTAATAAGCAGAAAGGAATCCAAGGGACAGGTCTACAGCTCATTTGGTCGCGGGAGCAGAGAGGAATGAATCTGGTGTGCCCCCAGCACTCCTGTGGCCCTGTGTCTGCTCCCACCCCGGCTCCCTTATCTTCTAGTTAAGGCTCCGCGGACAGCAGGGTCTTAACCAGCTGAACAAGCAGCTGAAATAGCAAGTTTCAAATTTAAAAGGTATTTTTGACCCCCTGGAAAATTTTTTTCTTGCTCCTAGTGGCCCAGCACAGGCATTTCTTCTTTCTCCCCGAGCTAGGCTAAGCAGCTAGTCGTTCTTGAGATCTCTTGCATATGTATTCTGTGTCACAGCCAGGCGCTATAAAGATGTTTACATGAGCATGGTAGCTCCAGGCTCCCTGTTGTCTAGATATCCCTAAAGCCAAGCAAGCTGTATCAGCTGGCAGGGAAAATGGAGTCCAGCAGTGGGAACAGGCTGGAATTCAAGCCCAGTACTCCAGGAATTATTGACATAACACCCCGGGCTGTGTAGCGCAGACAAGTACACACAGACACAGCCAAGAAAAGTTGTATAGCCATAGCCTAATTGTCATATCTGCATGAAGCTGAAAAAGTGTGTTCCATCAATATCCTCGTGTACTTAGCTGGTCTGAGACCCACCCAAAATAATGGGCCCATTTTGCTTCAAGCCACGCAGGCAATTATCTGCTTGCAACGCAAACGAAATAAATTCTGCTTTAACTTTCCAAATTAACAACTCGTTGATCATCAACCAGGCATGAGAAATACCAGCTCAAACTGCAAATGCTCATGACATTTATCGTTACAGAACAGTACAAAGAAAACGCACCACAACCTTTCCTTGAGGGTTCATGTAATGCCTGCTGCCTCCCACTGAGCCCAGTCGTGCAGCGCAGACCTCTGCTCCCTAGCTGAAAAGGCAACCCTGTTTGCTGGCTGTGTTCTCCCTCTGGGACAGGCACTGAAGGGGAACACCACACTTCCTCAGCTTGTTGCATTGACTTCCAAACACAGAGCTGTGAAAACAAACTACAGCCCTGAAGTTTCGTGTGAACGAATGTAAATCATTTACTTCAAGCATGCAAACAGCAAACCTGCTTATAAGATTTATTGTCGTCAAGCTGGGCAATTAAAGCACGAAGTCAAGTTTGTGTTTTAATAAATGAAGTACCAAAGCTTTTGCTGAAAAAAAAGAGGAAAAATAAATTAAGTCAAACTTAATCTGATTCAGATGGGCTGCACCAGGTTTTTCCCAGTGTGCTAAGAGAGTTGAGTCTTCTTCCCAAAACCAGGAAATGTTTCCCCCCTGCATAAGGAAATGACACTCTTTAGAATCCAACTGCAAGAAGATGCAATGGATTTTTAAATGACATAAATTAAAAATGAATTATCTCTTTGGATTTTTTGTTGCATGATCGGTTTTGTGCTCAGGCGATTAACTGCCAGCAGGGTGGCGACCAGGAGAAATAAGCTCTGCTGCAGCCCATGGAATGGCAGGGGTGGGGAACAATACGGAAACAGCTGGTGGCTTAAAGAAAGGTAAGAATATCTTCCCAGGCTTGCTTTGTTTGTAAAAGAAAGCCACTGAGGCCTTCTGCTCAAGTAACCAAACCAAGAGTTGCTACAGGAGATACCTGGAGAGATACTACATTCTGGACTGTTTTTCCCTTTTAGGCAAGTGCAAGAGAAATACAGTAAGCACTTTCACTCATCAGACACTGCCCACTGAGACATGCAGCTTCTTTTGCTTCTCTTGCACAGATGTACACAGCCACATCCTGACTACGAGGTGCTGCTAAATGCTGCTTCAGCCCTTCGCCTGCTCTCCCAGATCTGGTATCTCCACTGGCAAGCGTGCTCTGTGCCAACCTCCCCCAGGGACCAGCCAGCCTGCTGCTGTGAGCTTCTCATACACCTAACAGCTTGAGACCAAGTCAGAGGTCCAAAATCTGGGTTATTCTGTTCCTGCATTTAATTTGTCTTTAGCAGTAAAAGGATGACGTGGACCAAATCTGCCAGAAACACAAGCTGGTCCAGCTCTGTCCTGCGTTAATTCACTCCCTTACACCCCAGTGTCTACGGAAGCAGCTCTTACTTTTTCCTCTTCACTCTGCCCTGCTTACTGAGAATCTTTCTCTTTGGGGCAGCGAGCACCTTGTCTCATTTTGACACCCTGATCTCAGTACTCTAACACTGACAAAAAGACCAATATGGGCACTGGGAACTCCCATGTTCAGACAAGCAGCCCAGCTGTGCCACACATCGTACCGGGCCAGAGGATGGGGACAAATGGGTATCCAAAGCCTGGCAGTTCTTTACCTGTTATCACCAATGAAAATCTGTTTTCTAAGGATCTAAGAAACAGGTAAATGATGTCCCTGACTTGGCAACCTCTATCTGAATTCTATCATTGCCTTCATCCTTTTTTTTATTATAGTGCCCCATATCTTACCATCATTTTCTTGCCTGGCTCCTAGTCTCAGTGTTCAGGGTCACAGCTAAATGAGACACATCTGCTTTCTATTTAAACCAGCGAGGAAATATTTATGCTGCAGGGGAACCTGTGGTTTTGCTTGCAGCGTCAGAGGAGGCCATTCAGCATGCAGCAGGAGGCTCTAGGGCACCTGCAGATCACTAGCTGGGCTAGATCAACTTCTCTGCATTGAAGTGGCTGGCAGCAAGCCATTAATTGTGTTTGAGTTTTTGCCTTCAATAGGTGGTTTCACTCCATTGGAGCCCAGCATCATGGAGGGGGGGAGAGGGAAGGAAAACAGAAAGGCGTCACCCGTGTATACCCAGTGTTCTGACATGCTATTTGAGTTCTAAATTATGTTTTTAATTACCTGGTATGATTTATTGAGATAGCGTCTCAAGGTCAGAAAGCACCACAAAGTGACACAACTTGCCTGCCAGCTCTGACACTGAAGTGCTCTCTTCTCTTCTGCTCTGTCATGCTCCCTGTGACTCCTCCCAAAGTATCCAGCATCTGTGTTTAGATGGGATCAGACTTGACACTTTAGGGGCTAATTTGATAGCTCTGAGGCTGGAAAGGGAGAGGTTTGGTGATAGCAAAGAGGGACTGAAGGATTGGCTTCCAAAGCAAATGTAAAACAGGTCTGCCAAAGGGGTAGTTAAAAAAACCCCAGTCCCATTGTTGACTCTGTGATAAAGAAAAAGGAAACCTAGAAAGCTATCAGGTACAAAGAAAAAGAGAAGAAAAATTATGCTGCTGTAGTGCAGCACGACAGTCTGGGCAGAGGAGAGAACAGACCCGTAATCCACCAAACTTGTCCTGCATCTGCCTAAAAGAAGCAAGAGGATGGTCAATGCCCTACCCAGTGCTATGTGGCCCTGAAGAGAGATAAAATAAGACTCACTGATCTAAAAGTGCACAGCAGGAACTCCCCGGCTTTGTGCCCGGTGCATAATGATGTGTCACTGCATCGCCAATTAAAGCTGCTACAACTCGTTGTGCCTTTGGGAAGGAATATGTGCCCTTCCTGTGGCAAAACAGCGCGATCTGGCAAGGAAGAAACTGTGGAATCTAAGCCTGATGCATTTTAAGGCTTCCATAAATAATTAAGAGAGCTCATTAATTAATAAAAAGAAAGTGAAATTGAAAAAGCAGGAGGAGAGGGGCAATGAGTACCCGCTGGGGGATAATAAGTATGCCCTACACTGTAGCTTACACAGACTGAAGTCTTTCAGGGAGAGTTAAAGTGGCTTTGTGGTTTGAGCTAGAGAAACAAATCTTAGCTGGAAGAAAAACCTTCTGGGAATTACAAAGCTACTTCCTAAAGCCAAGTTACACTTGGGAAGATTTTTCAAGATTTACACACTCAAGTGAGAACAACATGGGATAAGTACAGATGTATCTGTGTATTTCTCAAATACAAGAGGAAAAAAAAAGGATCTAGCTGATGCCTGAGGTTTGCTTGCACCAACAAGTCTTTGGGGAAGTGATAAAATACAGCAATGCAGAGAAAAACATCTTTCATTAATTAGATCATTATTAGTCTCCGCTGGCTCAAATGTGGGCAGCTTTGAAACTCTAGCTGCTATCAAAGAAAAGATTTACAGAAGTTCCACAGACAGAAAGAAACAATAAAGTCTGCTAATATCCCAGTGGGCTAAGAATTGGTAGAATACACTGATTGCAAGTTACTAATTAAAGCGGTTTTGAAATCAGAAGCTTAAATCTGTGCTAAACAGCAACAAGGTGCTTTGGGCCACAGTTTTAAGTGCAGAGAAGAAATGTGCCAGACACATTCAGGCTCAGGCAAGTCATTCCAAAAGGAAAGTAGGAGATTGCAGGTGCAGCTGAACGCTCGTGAGCGCACATTTACCTGGTGGGTGTTCACAACTCCGTATTTCATACGCACAATCGCCTCTTTGTACCCCTGCCCACATATTTTTACATGCAATTGAAATGCCTGTCCTTAAGAACATGACCCTGGTGTCTGAAAATACAAGATTTGCTCAAAGGGTTGATCTGAATGTCTAGTAGGCATCAGAGTTTTAAACAGGTAGAAGTGTTGTTCTCTCTCGTATTACTGACACACGATTGGTCCTTTGCTGCTGCTGACTTCTCATCTCTTGAGTATTTCCCTTGGAAGTCTGGGCAGGCAGCTGGTGAACACAAGTGAAGGGAGAGGAGATGTATGTCTGCCTACAGGGAGGAGATGCAGAGAAAAGGTACTAAATGAGGCTGAAGCCTGCGAATGTGTCAGATTAAGAAAATGGAGGGTAATACAGGAGGCCGTGCTAAAGGGCTAATTTTTGTTGTCAAGCAGCTGGTGAAGTCTTACGAGGATCAACTGAGAGAGCCGGGGTTGTTTAGCCTGGAGAAGAGGAGGCTGAGGGGAGACCTCATTGCTCTCTACAACTACCTGAAAGGAGGTTGTGGAGAGGAGGGAGCTGGGCTCTTCTCCCAAGTGACAGGGGACGGGACGAGAGGGAATGGCCTCAAGCTCCGCCAGGGGAGGTTCAGGCTGAAAGGGTCATTAGGCAATGGAACCGTCTGCCCAGGGAGGGGGTTGAGTCACCTTCCCTGGAAGTGTTTATGGTGTGGGTGGATGAGGTACTAAGGGACATGGTTTAGAGATTGGTGGGAATGGCTGGACTCAATGATCCAGTGGGTTTCTTCCAACCTGGTGATGCTATGATTCTATGATTTGCTCTGGTTTCAAATAATCTGTGCCTGTGGCTCAATGGGCAAGAGGAGGACATACGAGCACACTCTTCCTTGGCCACCAACACCGCAGAGCCTGCCCAGCACGATGGCTGGCCAGTGGTGGCCACTAAACGGCCTCTGAGGGCAAGAAGCATCCTTATTTTTCTAACTCAGAATATCTCCCACGATTAAACAAACATGAGGTATATTTGATGCCAACTAGATTTAGACAGAGGGAAAAGCAGTCAATAATAGGACAATATCCAAAATAAACCTTTTACCTTCTACTTTAGAGCTTCCATGGCTCTACACCATGACAGATGTTTAACAAGACTGCAATGCTTTATTACTGTAAGTAATCAATAGCAATAGGTCTGTATCAGTTTTATATCTGATTTAAACTTTTAGGTCTCAATGTACTCATTAACTGATATAATAGATTTACATATTTTAATTATATTTTATGGATTCTGAACATAATGTAATTAAAAGGATTTTTTTCAGCAGTTATGATTAATGAACAGGGCAGCTAGATGTTCTGTACCGCCACTACGTGCAAAGGACTTCAAAGTGGTATGAGTTTAACCTCCGATCCATATAGCAGCAGATCCACCTACATGTACAACCACACATGTTGAACAAGGGATGCACTGAAACAAGGTGCTGAAATGAGGCGAGCAGGGGCCAGAGTGAAGGTGCAAACCCTTTTGGCTTTTTTAGCTCCTCTCTCAGCAATCAGTTACACCAGGAACATACCCCAACGTGGGCTTAGGAAAGCATAACCTAGATCACACCACTGATCCTCTAAACCACAGCGATGGTCAATGAGAAGCTCAACATGAGCTGGCGATGTGCACTTGCAGCCCAGAAGGCCAACTGTGTCCTGAGCTGCATCAAAAGAAGCGTGGCCAGCAGGTCAAGGTAGCAGATTCTGCCTCTCTATTCCCTAAGAATTTAGCTGGAAATAGCTGAAGGAATAGCCCCTCTGTTTCTCTCTTGGGAGACCTCATCCACAGTACTGGGTCCTGTTCTGGAATCCTTAAAATGTGAAGGAGATGGAGCTATTGGAATAGGTCCAGAGGAGGCTACAAAGATGATGCGAGGGCTGGAGCATCTCCCATATGAGGACAGGTTGAGAGAACTGGGGTTGTTCAGCCTGGAGTATAGAAGGCTCTGAGGAGACATCATAGCAACCTTCCAGTACCTGAAGGGGCTACAAGAAAGCTAAGAGGGACGGTTCACAAAGGCTTGTGGTGATAGGATGAGGGGTAATGGGTATAAACTGGAGAGGGGCAGATTTAGACTGGACATAAGGAGGAACTTATTCACGATGAGGGTGGGGAGGCCCTGGAAAATGTCGCCCAGGAAAGTTGTAGCTGCCCCATCCCTGGAGGGGTTCAAGGCCAGGTTGGATGGGGCTTGGAGCCCCTGATCCAGTGGGAGGTGTCCCTGCCCATGGCAGGGGTGGGACTGGATGGGCTTCAAGGTCACTTCCAACTCAAACTATTCTATGTTTTATCCCATTGAGCAGTGCTGAGCAAAATAGAGAAAAGAATGCTTGTCTTGAACTGAGAGCCTCTTAAGGTGATATTCCTTAGACCAAGCACCCTTCCTGCACACATTCAGCTATGTTATGTGTTTTACAAGTGGGCAACTGATCCCTAGAAGAAGGGCAATGAACTTCACCCACGTGCCAGAGCAGATAGGGGCACAGCCAGCACGAGGACTCCCTATGTCTACCCATCTTATCCCGCTGTTAAGCTGAAAAAATGTATTGACGAAGGGCTGGTGTGCTCAAAACTGCTTTTCCAACCATATCAAGACCAGCTAATAAAAGATACTAAATCTTTCAGCAAATCCTGCATCTTTTATACACTTAAGTAATCACAACTATATCCCCATCACTATTACTTCTACATCTATTATTACATACCAGTAAAATGTAGCTCCCACGAACCGAGGTCAAAACCTACTGAACTACATCCCCAAGAGCTTCAGCAACCAAAGTGTCTGCTGAAGGCAGGAAATAAAGATCTGAACTAAAACCTGAAATTAAAACAGAGGAAAGGAGGTCAGCATTGCCAGCTCTCTTAACTTCACTGAAGGTCTTTGATACTTCACAATTCCTCTACAGCTTCAGCTATTTGGGCTTGGGAGAAAAGAAATAAAGTTTATAGTCTTTCTGACGGTGAAGGGAAAGCTGAATATGCAGTGTCAGGGCAATCAGAAAAGGAAATCTGGAATGCAAAGAGAAAGACCCCCAAATTCATATTTAATGCAGCCCACCAGGTTCTAATCTTAGTTGAAGCCTCCTGGTACTAAGGTATAAAATACTACTACAGCATATAACAACAAAAGAGCAAGCAGTCACTTGTCTTGTGATTTGTTGGCCTCTAGCACTTGAAAGCCTCTGTATGTTGATTTAGTAGTAAATCCTCAATTACTCTCTGGCTTTCTTTTTCCCTTGTATAAAACGATTCTTTAGCATCTATGCCAATAATACATCAATAGAGCTCTACAGCTGCCATAAAGCACATGATGTGGGATTTTTTTTTTTTTTTGTAGTCTTGAGATTCCTTTACCGATTTAGGGAAATAATTCATTGTTCTCTTTTCCGTTCTACTTCATTTAAAACCACTGTGCCCTCTGTGCCCTTAGATGCTGGGAACTGCAGCATCTTCCTGTCTTGGTTACATTTCTCCCCCTCCCTGCAGCACAGGCAGGAGGTGGCTCAAGCATGTCTGCAAGATCTGGGGAGGACAAAATTTGGGTCACAGGTAGAGTTTGACTTTTACATCATGGAAGAGAGACCAGGCAGCACGAGCATTTCTCTGGTTGTCAGCAGGAGCCCCGGTGAGGAGATGGGATTTTTTTTTTTTCCTGACAATGCTCCCTCATCCTGACCTAGTTACATATTCAGGGGTTATTCAGAACTCTTATAGTGTCTTGCAAGACAGACCCCAGAAATCCCCCTGTTTAGGATTAAATCTGATTTTCCTGATTTGCCATCATTTTCAGTGGCTTCTACATTTTTTCTCCCCATTGTATTTATCCCTCACCGTGAACTTAAGAACCTTCTGACATCAGGTAGAGGACAATTTTGGCTTGGCCCAGCACAGGGGAAAACAGCATCAGTGAAAACATCCCTGCTATTTCTGTTTTTATCTGAGCCTACTTCAGTGGCTAGATTCTGATTTAGTTTTCTGGTGCAGGCAGGTCTAGGGAGACGCTCAGTGTATGTTATGCCTTAACAACCCACAGACCTTTCCAAGCCGAGGCTGAGTTTAAACAAACTGAGCTGGGCTTCCAACAACCCACCTGGGACAACTGGGCAGACAAACTATGAACAGCATCTGCTGACGGCTTCGGACTGTTTCACAGCAAATGTTCATACACGGTGGTATTTTTCCTCCTATTACTGAAGTTGAATTAGAAATTATTCTGCAGGAAACATGCATGTAATAAGCTGGACAACTGGCAAAGTTTATAACTGTTCCCTTTGATTTTCACATATTCTCAGATCACCATTGAGTATGCTGGCCTTTTAGCCATGGAATGCTGTTTTGGGAGTAGCAACTACTGGTTTAATTAATCTGTTATCTTCTACCTTCATGAACACTTTCTCTATCACATATCAAGTTTCTTTTCATGTTTAATTAATTCCTGGTTATTGTCCCTAATACCACTTCCCCTGCATATGCACAGAGATGAAATTTCAGTTTCACCGATTATCCTGAAAAAAAATGGATTTTAAATGGAGTGTAAAATACAGCTGAACTACAATAAGGCTAAGAATTCCTTCAAAAATCAACCTGTGATGACTGATACAGATACACACTGCGAGAGATCCCGTAAGGGAACACTTCCTAGGAGACCAGCACAAAACCTACACAGATTTACATGTTGATTGTGTTCCAGCTTTCTGCTTGAGCAACCTCATCTTACACAATTTCCACTACAAGAGAAAATATTAATGCCCTCTAATGCACATATTGGTTAATCAAGGTCAGTCCTAGGGTTACAACCGTATCCACTAGCAGATGCTTAAACATCCTGCTAGTTGAGACTGTGTCAGCCTTGACCTAGACAAGGTCTTTCCTCTTCTTGCTCAGCTCTGCCTTCAAATCATAAAGCAAGTTTCATTATCTCCTCTGAAGTACCTGAATGCATCACTTTCCCATTATTGTCAATGCTGTTACCATCAGAAACTTGTCCCCAGGGCCTCATCTCTCAGATGGCATCCCTGTTCCCTTCAGCCTTGGCTCCCATTCCAGCTCCCACTGATGTTTCTGCATTTGCTCAGTAAACACACCGTGTTCTGTATAATGTAAAACATGAGCATCTCATACACTGATAAAATTACTTCTGTGCTTACACAGCTACTTAATTCCATTTTGCCATTGATTTGTCATTTTAAAGTTAAATAATAAACATGGATTGTAGCCAGGATACCAAGAGCTGCTTTCTCTCCCTCCAGTTTTTGATTTATGTGCTTATTTATTTACTGATGTATTTAAGTACTCCCTATTGCCTTTCACACATAATCCAGCAAATCCTGAGGATTTATTTTCATGATTGATTAGAAAAGTCAATGTTCTACAGATAGCATTAAAATGGAAAATATCTAGAAGTCTTGATGGAATCTACTTCTGACAGCTACTACCTCCAGTAGGCTCTCCAGCCTTTAAGGATCCACGTTGTGTGCTGTCAGGAATCGTGAAGATACAACCATTTCCTGCTACAGGTATTCTGTCAATTAAAGAAATAAACTTGCTCATTTGTCCATTGTGGGAGCACCTTCTAGGCTTTTCATTTAATCAGCACGTGGAAAAGGACCATTGTTTTCCCTTTGCTGGTAATTTTCTTCTCTTCAAAATTAAATCAGACAGGCAGTAAGCAATGCTGAGGCAGGCAGGGCATTCTCGATGCCGTCCCTTCAGTAATCCAAACTTAAAAATGACAAAAACATCAACATGTGACACTTTAGGTTTTTCTCTTTTCTTAAGCTCCAAGCCACATATTAACTTTTCGGTTTTATTTATTTTTAAATCAGTGTTTAGAATTTGTTTAGTACTTTATGACAGGGCAAAGCGCTTTTTAGCTTTTTGATTCTCTGTCAGACAGCGACCCTGGTTTCCTTTTGATCCGATCCCACAACTCAACCCAAATCAGTTATTCACACACAGCTCGCTCCACAGTGGAATAATTTTCCAGATCATGAAATTTCAGTGCAGAGCGATAAAAAGATTAGGCTGGTGTCAGAGAGCAGATTAGAGGGCAGCCTGGAGAAAAGGATTAGATCTACTCCTAATCCCACTCTCCCCAGGGCTCGGGTCGTCTCATGGACCTTCGCTGGTGCTGCCAGCTGGTGCAATTCAGTTCTGTTCCACAGTGCCACCAGCAGTTTGAATTCATAACAGGGGCTTTGTTTTGCTGTTCTTAGTGAATTTAATGTCAGAAGTTTGAGGGAAAAGAAGAAGATTGCGTGCTGGGGCTCAGAAATTCCTAAAGAGAGCGAGGCACGGCTACAGTATTAGCTGACCGCTGGAATATGTAGAACAACAGTCAATATTGATTGCTCTTGCATGTTACAGAAAGGTCAGGTAAGCAGACAGGATAAGGTGATGGGGAAGCACTGTGTGTGTGTGTCTCAGTGCTAAAAGGTCACATAAAGCCAGAGTCAGACAATGCACACAGACCCACACAACATTAAGACACTAGCAAACACCCCAATTAAGGCAAAATTACCATCCCCGTTAAGTGGCAGCCATCATGCCTAATTGCTACCCAGGGAGGTATTCTGATTAAGAGCAGATGAAGGTTTGCACATCTTATGCTGTGGGTTACTGCTCAGATATGAAATAGAGGGAAGGAAAGGAAAACCAGAAATAGGAGACGAAGCTGTTTGGGTCTAAAACTGGAGGTGTTCATTTTCGCTAGGTAAAACCAAAGGAGGTCTGAGGATGTCCTTGACGGGGTCTCCTTCTCCCCTTGTGCTCGAGGTCAGGTTCTAGCAGGGCCTGGGGCTGATCCCCACCTGGTTTGCCTTTTGCTTGCTTAAGAGGGGAAAGAAGCAGGGCCGAGTCCGACTGCTCCAGACACTTCACGCTGCCCAGTCCGGGCAGCCAGGCCCCGGCTCTGCCTCCTCTGCAGAGCTCAGAGCAGCTCAAAAGCCCTTTTATTCAGCTAGAACCAGGCCCACTCTTCTCACTCTAAATCCTCTGCTCTCAGTGAAGAGTAGACTTTGTCAAGATAATGTGACTAGGTTTTTTTTTCCCTAACCCAGCAATTCCTCTTTCGTTGCAAGCGCTCTGACCCTTAAATGAAGGTTCATGCCAAGAAAAATCCAGAGCTTGTTATCAAGAAAATCTGTGGCACAGGCTGTGTGGTAATGTCCTCCCGAGGTGATGAATCAGATCTCTCAGTGTCTAGATACTAAGGCCTTTTTTATCCTTGCAAACTCAGGGCTTTCCAAATCTTTAAGCCTGATCAGAGATAGAGCACTACAAGAGCTTACTTAAATCTCAGCAAGCAGAAAAGAGGGTGAGGGGGAGAGAGCTCACATAAAATAAAGAACAGCACTTTTAAAAGATAAAACATAACTCTAGGTACAATAAAAGTCTTTAGAGAACAGAAGAGATCTTTGTCAGGAATGTATCTCATTTAGTCCCATTGTTTCACTGCGTGCTTTTCAGAAAGCCAGCCATTTATCTTGCCTTTTTTCCCCCAGTTCTTTTTTTTTCTCCTTTCCTGATGCCAGTTTCCATTTCATTATGAAATGAATCACGGGTGAGGTGCTAGTCCTGTCTCCCTGCAAGCAGACCTCAAAAACAGGGGCATCAGGAAAAAGAAAATATATAGTCTAGTGACCTAAAACCTGAATGTTTTTACAACTACAGTGTTATTTACGTTGTGCTTGGTTATGGATAGCAGTTGTTTAGTGTTTATGGCATGCAGGGTAATAATTCCAAGTCAGAACACCCATGCTTAGATACCTTCAACGTGCGCTGAGGCTCCAAAGGAACAAATTTTCAAAGGGAAAGGCAAAGAGCATAAGAATTCCTAAACTTCCACACAATTTCCCCTGTGGGTGCTGTGAGCTGAACCTTCCTGGTTCACAGCACATTGCTGGAGTGCTGTACCCGTGTGTCTGAAAGCCTCAGAGGGGACTCTCATTTTCACAGCTGGTGTAGCACACACACATTTGTTTGTGGAGTTACATGCCCAGACAAGGAGACAATCACATTTCTGTAGCTTGAGTAACCCTGTGATGAGGCATAATGCTGGCGTGGTTTTAGCACAGAGATGCAAACTCCCAGAAAAGCCGTGTCAGCTTGAATGTGACCTTTCATTCAACAATGATGCAGATTAGGATATTTTCTATGCAACGTGGCTGCATACTGAGTGTATCCATGTTGTCAGCTATGGTACCGTCTACCCAAACAGCCTTAATCTCTGATGATCCCCAAAAAGCAAAGTCCTGACCCACACACCAGTTTATTCTGGCTACTTCAGGTATTCCACAGTGAGAGAGGAAGGCAGGGGACATTGCTTTCCTATCCTCTGCACGAACTCATCCACTGCTCAGACTGAATTGGTATGACACACAAACCTAACAAAGCCAGAAATGCCCATCTTGAGGTTTGAAAAATGTGTTTGTTTTTCCCCAGCAGCCTCAATTGAGTAACATACAATTCTCTCTACCAACCTAGCCCCTTCTATATCCTCTCACACTACCCCTGCACGACTACCATGATGCTGTGCGAGTCTTCACAGCTTCCAGCTGCATTTTTGTTATGTTTCAGTTGGATAACCACAGATGAAAACACACACACTTAGCATTTGCAGAATCTTGTCCCTCAGCTTTATAAGGTTAAGATATATAATGCACATATTTATCTTACACAGCTTCTAAGTGACTAATCCAATGTACCCTCCACTTAGAAAGCCTGTAGCATTTTGCAAAAATGGATTGATTGACCCACTCATAAGACGGGCACAAGTAGGACACACCAGCTTTGAGAGTTGTTGCACTGGGAGATTGAACAGACCCCTGCACGTCACCAGTTCCCACAAGGGCTTCCTATTTTGAAGATCCAGATTAACTAAGCAGCAGCCTGACACAGAGGAGCCAAAAATCAAGCAACCTTCTGCATCTCTCTTCACCTTTCTTTTCCAAAAGCAATGCATGTGCTGCATGACTTCCATTCATTCCTGCATAGGTGGAATATGATGCCTAACTCCACCTCTTCGTACAAACTGCTTATCATCTTAACAGAAAATACACATGCAGTTCTGGAACAACACTGAGAACCTGATAACTTTAGGCAACTTGGGTGCCTGCAGCCAAAGACACAAACCCAGGAGTGACAACACCAGCAGCCAGGAGCTTGCTTAAGAACACGCAGTCTGGAAGAATAGCCGAAGGAAAACCCAGAGAGAGGGAGCCCAGCAGTGGTGAACTTAGCCATCTTTGGCCAAACCACTTCTTTTCTCCAAGTGCCTCCTCCTGTCTTTGACAGATTCAGTTTATCACAACTAGGAGAAAGCATTTTCCACATTATTTAGGTAAAAAGACAAAGGTTGTGATGCAATCCTGATTATCCATAAAGCCTATCAAAGCACAAAAGAAAACCCACCATGTCACCCTTACAACTAAACACTATCCTGTCTTCTGCTCCTCCTGCGAAGAGCTTCAGCTTTGCAAACTATGTTGCTTTCTTGCTTGTTCTACAGCAGACTGGTTTGTATCTCAAGCCTTCTCATAACTAGGCAAACCTGTTATACCAATTTTACTGTTGCTTTGGTTCCTTGCAGTCCCTGTCTCCCTCCACCTTCCTACTCATCCTTGTTCTCTGTTCTTATTAACACACTTCCAGGTCAGAGATTGTCCTTTTTGTGTTCCTTTTTGTAGGGTTTTTTTATCCTTTTGTATTTTCTGTATTTCTGCATTTGTATAACTCTGTGTAGAGAGTCTCCAGTAATGAGTTTGAATGTTTGTCCTCCCAGCCAGTTTCGTTTCCTCCATTTCTGTTTTCTCTCCTTTATGCTGGAGCAAAGGAAGAAACCTCAAATGAGCTGTGCATCAGCCCGCTGATTAAGTGGAGCACCTTTCCATGCAGTAATTGCCATTGCCTAAGCTCTACCCAAGCACAGCAAATCATTTTTATTTCTGTGTGCTCTGCATCTTAGAGAAAGAAGCCCTCATCAGAGATAGACAGCATATGAATTGCCAGAAAAAATCCAGGTTGTGCATAGATCATTTATAACCCAGCCAGCTCCGTGTTTGCAGAGGTTCTTGCACACTAAACACCTCATAAATCATTGACTTCCTTTAAAAAGATAACAATAATTTCTAAGAGGTAAGTGGGATTGGCCTGGATCATTATGCTTTCCCTCTAGGGCAGTGAGTTGAAAGTTTTAATTTTCTTTCATTAATCTAAGTCATCCATGGCTGAAGTGATGTTAGACTTCCACTACCTTAGCTAAGAGGAGATCTGAACACCCTCCACAGAGGTCCTGAGTGATGCTGCTGCACTTGTTCAGAAACCTGCATCAAAAGAAGTGTGACCAGCAAGCTGAGGGAGGTGATTCTCTCCCTCTAGTTTACTCTCATTGAGACCTTGCCTGGAGCCTTGCATTCAGTTCTGGAGTCCCCAGTAAAGGAAGGACATGAATTCATTAAAATTAGTCCAGAGGAGGCCACAGAGATGATCTGAGGGCTGGGGTAGCTCCAAACCGAGGACAGGCTGAGAGCTGGGGTTGTTCAGCCTGGAGAAGGAGAGACCCCAGGAGACCTTAGAGCAGCTTCCAGCAATGAAAAGAGCAAGAGGACAGCTGGGGAGGGGCTACTGATCAGGGAGGGCAGGGATAGGATGAGGGGTAATAGTTTTCAGCTGCCAGAGGGGAGATTAAGATGAGATCTTAGGAAAAAATCTTTTCCTGTGAGGTTGGGGAGGCCCCGGTGCAGGTTGCTCAGAGAACTTGCTCTGGGGCACCAGTGGGGTGTTTTTGTCATGTTTGTGTAAAAGAGAACCCTGGAGTCCTTATTTATAGTTTATGGCTGATGCTCTGAAGTGCCACCATTCTATCCACACCAACCCTAACAGAAACAAGTGCAGCCCTGAGCTAAGCTTTGCTTTCTTCTATTCCAATTAATCTAGTGTGTTTTTCTTTTTGCAAAAACTGTACATCCATTTAATGTTTTCCCAAAATGTGCTAATTATTTTAAAGAATTTGTTGAATAATTTACACGACTAACTTTCATCACATGCATTATTTCTTTGTTATTGTTTATTGGAATCAACTTAGTTTTAACCAGTTGTAATCATTTTTTGTATTCCTACCAAGAACAGAGGATCTTTCTGATAGAAGATGTGCAGAACATCAGATACTGAACACCTCCTATTGTCCATAACGTTATTAAAAAAATACAACAAAAGATTTAGATGAGCAGAAGGCAGTAAAAGTGGAAGCTCATCAGGCACAACTGGGAGAGAAAAATATCACGTATCACAGTCACCAATGACCACCTGGGCATTTTAGAGGAATCCTGTCAGGAAGAAGTTCAGAACAGTCATACATGCAGGATGCTCCAAGCCTGAAGTATGTCAGCGTCAAGCTTTCTAACCTGTTTCACATCTTCAACCTGGAAAAGAAGCTGCCATATTAATATATCAAAGGACAAAGCAGCTTGGGGCAGACATGTTAGAAACCTATTCACTAAAAAGTTGACATTCAGCCAAGAGCTTTTTGCTGGCACGTTGTACCAGCTACGAGAAGAACCACTTCTGCAGGCAAGAGGAGAATTGGGGCACCGAGTTCATTGCTTCCTTAATCCATCTACCAACACTGTCAACAAAGACAGCCCTGCTTTCAGTACCAGATTTAGTGAGGTTTTCCAAACAACTTATTTCCTACGTACCGTGGAAGGCAACTGGAGTGACAGACTGCAGACAGTGTGAGCAATGAGCAAATCAGTCATGTCCAAAGCACCTTTCCCAGCCTTTTAACAAGATCCTTGCTGATACTGGATTTGCTGGCAGCCATGCCTGAGAATGCAGATAGAGATGTGACAAAGGGAGATTCTGTTCTGCAGAATCACAACCAGGCATCTGCTGCTGCAGGGGCGCAGGGTTCGGGGGACAGACTGAACTGCAATGGGCTAATCTTCCCCGGCTACTGCTTAATTAAAATTTTGAGCACCCTATTCAGGATACAGTTGAGTTACAGTTCAATAAGAGTAGCACAGAGTATTTAAATAAAATGTATTTCAATAAAAGGAAATCCAATCTAAAGCAATGATTTTAAAAGGCATGGGTGTATTTCTTAGAACCAGTTTCAACCCTTACAAACTGATGATATGTGCTCTCTAAAACCTAATACCAACCTATAATGTTTTAAAAGGAATCTATTATATTTAGCTGCTCACCTAGATTCCCTTGTAAATTAAATTGAAGCCCTCAGTGATACTTATCTTCCTTTTCTTCTTTCCTCTCTAATTAGACTGTGGCACTAATTATCTTATGGGCAGAAGCAGTCTATAGATTGCTGCTTCTTCAAATACTCAACCGCTTCTTCTGTTGCTCTTTCATACCTTATGAATATTTTCATGCAGTCAAAAAAAGCCAAAGAAAGCAAGACTCTGCCCCAGGTTTTCTCATGTCCTACAAGTTATCCATTACCCCAGTTCCCACTTGCTTGCTATCACTACTGATTCCCCCGATTCCCAAAGTTTGAATCGTGTTTATGGTTGATCTACTGCACTTCTATAGACTATAAATGGTACCTGCTCTCTAAATAGCAGGTACCTGTTTCCAGAGTAACACAACTAAAATTGTTCGGATCTTTTCCTGTAGCCTTTATGCAGATGAGTCTATCTCTAGTGTAATCCCTTCTGGAGCAATTTTGAAGCAGCTGTCACCAGCGTAACCATGAATTTTTTCACCTGAGAAAATGATTGTAAAATTGGATCATCATGGAGCGCATTTCACTGAAAACACCAGCTTCTTTTTTAAGCGTAAGCTCAATAAATGATGTGCCTAATGTTAAATCACGCAATGTTAACTTATTGCTAATGGCACCAACGTATGCTCACTTCACAAAATCAACCACATTAAGACCCTCTAAAGAGAGACAAAAAGAGATCTTAACGAATTTTTCAACTCACCAACACACCACGGAGTCAACTTAAAGCATTGATTAATAGGACCCTTGCTATCCTAGCTGAACCCATAAGTAGCTTAATAAGACATAAAATATTCTGCTCGGGGTTTTTACTTTAATACTTTTTTATTGATTTTCTACAGAAAATACAATAACATTGTGCATATAAAGCAGTCTGCGCGAGCCCTTAATTTTGCGCAGGCTCATCAAAAGTAACATTCATTCATTTCACATGTGTCACCAATCTGCACGACCTTTCAACTGTTATTCAGCAAGAAAATTAAATATCTAGCAGAAAGCTTTGAAATAACGATTCATTAGAGAGTAGCCAGTATGTGCTATGCATTACATCAAGTCTCACACAGACACATCTAACGGGAAACTATTGACACCTTTTAATGCCAGCAGTGAGCACAAGACTCTATTTCGGCGGTGATGGGGGTTATATTGTCATAGAACCATAGAATCATAGAATAACCAGGTTGGAAGAGACCCACCGGATAATCAAGTCCAACCATTCCCATCAAACACTAAACTATGTCCCTCAGCATCTCATCCAACCATCCCTTAAACCTCTCCAGGGAAGGTGAATCAACCTCCTCCCTGGGCAGCCTGATCCAGTGCCCAATTACCCTTTTTGTGAAATTGTTTACCTAATGTTCAGCCTAAACCTCCCCTGGCAGAGCTTGAGGCCATTCCGCCTCATCCTGTCCCCTGTCACTTGGGAGAAGAGCCCAGCTCCCTCCTCTCCACAACCTCCTTTCAGGTAGTTGTAGAGAGCAATGAGGTCTCCCCTCAGCCTCCTCTTCTCCAGGCTAAACACCCCCAGCTCTCTCAGCCATTCCTCATAAGGCCTGTTCTCCAGCCCCTTCACCAGCTTCATTGCTCTTCTCTGGACTCGCTCCAGAGCCTCAACATCCTTCAACATGTATGGGATGTAGTTGGGCATCTGTGAGCCTCAAGAGGAAGTAAAGAAGTCAAGTGACATCACCAAGGTCACCCATCTACCTGGCATTCTCAGCTGCAGCCTGTCTATACTCAGTGTGGATTTCATCCCTTGTTGCTTCCCAGCCCTATGTTACACAGAAAAGCCACCAGAGCTGTCCCTTGTCCCCCACTGCAGACCCACTACATCTTCTTTCCAACACCAGCTCTCACTTCACCTCAAGGCAGGCTGACACCCCAACTCTCAAACTGTGATTTAACCACAGGTCTCTCTCTCCTCCCTGTTCATACCAGCCTCCTTGGAGCTCATTCTCCCAGATAGCCACAATGAAAGAGTTGTGTGTTTTCCCCAGCTGAGATTAAACTATTCAAGCGCTTGCTTTCTGCTGGGGAGGACAAACTGCTCCATTCATCTCAAAGCCATCAACCGCTTCTGCCTACCCTCAGAGCAAGCTGCTAGGAGTGCTCCTACCTCCATTTGTCATGGTGCCCACACTACGTGGCTCTAAAATCATTACTTGGAGCAAGAGAGGCAGATGAGTAGCACACAGGACTGCTTAATGGGTTACCAGGTTATTGTTGTTCTCTATTTTATCTCACTTTGTTTTTAAATGCCTCGCCTAGAGCAAAAGGCCTGGAGTCACCACCGCTGGTAATCATCGCACAGGGATCTTCCCTATGAGTCAGAGCAGGTTTCAGATGTGCTTACAACACCCAGAACAAACCTGACTTCCCTCTGTCCAACAGTGACCCCTTTGTGACATTGCTCAATAACAAGCATAGACTTCAGGGGGAGGGGGACTGTAATCATTAAATTGTAAATCCCTTTAAATGCAAAGATCAAAGGGAAAGTTTCAATCCAATGACACATAATTAAAAATGCAGACGTGAACGGCTTTGATTCATGAATGCTTATGCACTTTTAAATTGTTGCCTGGGAGATCAGGGCATGAGAAAATTAAAAACCATTACGCTTCAAAAGGATAAATGATTTTCACAGCTTTCCAACATTATTTCCTGTTGTGCAGATTTTTGTGTGTTTTAACATTTCCCCCGCCCTGCCTGGGCAGATTAGTTCTGAGAAATGTTTTCCAGAAACTGTTCAGAGCTCAATGAGATTAAAAGGAGATTAGTGAACTTGTTGGATGGAGAGTTCCCATTGCTACTTAATGGCAAATACTCGGGGAAGTTAAAGAGGACCCCCACCACACACGTTTTACCCTTTTACCTGCATTTTAATTTAGAGAGCTGTGACCTTTTAATTCCTTATTCTTTTTCTAATTGAGCCAGTACAATACAATAAGCTGGGTGGAAGTGTCGATCTGCTGGAGGGTAGGGAGGCTCTGCAAAGGGATCTGAACAGGCTGCACCGCTGGGCAGAGTCCAATGGTATGAGGATTAACAAGACCAAATCAGCTGCTGGCTGGCCACCCTCCTCTCCCTGTACAGTTGATGGAATATAAGATGATCCATCTCCTCTGCAAACCCTTACACATGTAACTTCATGACTCTCTAACAAGTAGGTGTTTGGGGTTTGTTACATCTGAAGTTCCATAGGATGAATCCCACTCTTCCAAAGCTGTACCTCTGGGATGAGGGAACAGATAGAGCCCTGGAAGCACAGCAGCTTTAAAGACACCAGAAATCCCACTCTGTTTCCATGCTTTGGAATTTCAGGACTCTACTTTTTTTAATAAAGTGCTGTTGAAATATGCCTGCGCCAGGCTAGCTTGCTCCTCACTCTGCTGTGACACTTTTCAGCTGCCAGTTGAGCCAGGCTTCACAAAATTTTCCCTTAGGGGGAAAAAGCCAGAGACAAGTAGCAGCAGACTAAGAGAGCGCTGAACAGTTCAGCAGGCATTTGATAGAGAAAGGAAAAACCTTTTGTATTTACTTTTGAACATATGAATCAGCATTGTTTCTGTTTGACACTGGGCTTCTTCTGAAATGTGTCTCCACAGTGGCAGCCAGCTGAGATCCAGCGTAAGGGGACATCCCACAGATGCACTGATGCTGCCTTTGTTATCCATTACATTTGCTGAGATGGCTCCAGGAATAACATGCCACACACTGACATTTAATACACTACCTCTGCTTGGTATTTATCATTTCTAATGTCTGAGCAGCAAATAAGACACGGCAAATTTATCTTTCTTTCAGTCGGCGGCTTCTCAAGCCATGTTAATATTATTCTTTGTTTACAGTTATTGGATCAATAATGTTGCTACATAATACTTATTCTGCAGATTTCAGTCCAAAGGAGATTTTCTAGTCTCAGTTTCTTTGTGACACAAACCATAACACTTAATCCACTTACTGCAAGGCCCAGATCTGTAACTTGCATTTGACTAAGGCAAAAACATCTGCTATAGACTCAAGGACTTCAAGAAGTGAAGACATTTATTCTATTATTTTTTTAAGTGAATTTTATGTGAATTTGGACTTTCTGCACTAACACTTGTGTCTCCATCAGTGTTTTCTATGTGAAAGAATAAAACCTCTCTTCACATTCATGCACCTGGATCCTTCCAGAAACTTGCCTGTTGAACACTATCTTCTTCCACTCATGTCCCTGCATGACAACTGTTGTGTTTTAAGGCAAGCGGAGACTATCTCCTCGGCAGGTTTAAATGAGCTCTGATTCATTACTGTAATCTATTCATATCACCTGTTTAGCCTTAAACCTGGCAGTATTCTAAGAGCAGGCCGATAATTACCGGATAGCGAAGGCTGTCTGAACTGAGATGCCCCCTCATTCATGTGAATACTTGGGACTTCTCCAGACTCCCCCAGGAAAGGAGTTGATCATATTCCAGACCAAGAGGGTCACCTGGCCCTGTTCAGGACTCCTCTGAAGTTTCTAGAGCCATATACACCTAGGAATCCACTCCGCCTAAGACAAGCACCCACTTTCATCACTCTTTCCTCGAAGCTTTTTGAGAAGTGCCTGTATTTTTTGGGTCTGCACTTCTTGCCTTCAAAAGCAACACGCTCCTTGTACAGTGAGGGACATCTATTGCACCCCAGAGATGCCTCAGGCAATCTGAGAACCTCCTCTGCATATTTTGCATTGTGTTTCTGCAGCAGCACACCAGGCGCAAGGTTTCTTCTCCTTGAAGCCATCATGGCACACAGGGCCCAACACTTCAAGGATTTGCTGCAGTGACATACAATCTCACATCTAGTTGGGAGACCACATAAATATCAAGGCTTCCTCCCACTCTATTTTCTGCTGCAAAACCTGTGATTTTTCTCTAGGTAGATTTGTCAGCTGCTCTATTATGAGATCAGGTCTGGGATTAGAGTTCCCTGCTATTCACTGCCTTTCTTTATCCCACTTGTCAAAACAGAATCAGTCTTTCAGTGCCATGATGACACCTTAATATACTGTAGATCAGGCTATGACCGACCTACAGACACCAAGAGAAGATGGAATAAGCAGGTCTCTTCTGCATCAGTAAGGCACTGTCCTGAACTCTGCAGATGCCTTTTGAATCTTGTTCCTCCCAGATACGATGTACACAAGGGAGGAGGTGAACAACAAAGAATGACTTTGTCCTTCAGTACATCTGAACTACACGGCTGAGGCAGAGAAAGGAGTGAAGGGTGGGAGAGGAATCACAGCAATCTCGGTTCTTTCCTGCATGGTACTCGTGTAATTCCAACTTCTGTTGAGCAGCATGTGTGCTGTTAACATATTGGCTTGCAAAAATATGCAAGACATGTTTGATAAAACAGATAGATCGTGAATCTCTGCTCAGCTGCCATGCCAAATAGTGAACTATTCCATTTCATCCCCACGGTCAGGATTTGACCCTTCCCAGGACTAACAGCCGAAGCCAGGCAAGAGCAGCTGTTCTGATTTCCAGCATGTTGGAAAGCAAGGGCAACAGGAAACCCCACAGCTGAACAAAATCCTTTGCTGTTTGTTTTTATTTATGTTCTTTCATTTCAGTCTCAAAAGAGCAAACTGGCATTCAAACATTTAGGCCAGTTTCAGAGGCTGGTGGTGTGACTTTCTTGCTCATTTCACATTCATTCTGGTCCCAGTAATGATTACCTTTGTCCCAGGCTCATTACAAGTCCAAGCTCACTGAAAGCCTAGGAAAAGGTAGAAAACAAAACTAATGAATCCAAATGGTGTTTATCAGTAATAAATTTTATAAGCTCCCTGGCTGTCTGCAGCAGCTCCAATTTACTGTGCTCAATTTGCTTTGTAGGACAAGGACCAACAGAGTTTCTGGCAATCTCAGTGGTCTATCAGCATACTGCAGAAGAGATTATTTTAAGATGGATAGGTAGCCAGATGGCTAGTGTTCTCTTTAAGGCAGCTGCATATTAGAAACAATTCTCTTTCTTAACACTCTCAGCCTCACCACCCCGAGGACAATTATGAAGGGGAAGATGAAGTGGGAAACTTCATCTAGAGACAAAAGAGCTGCCAACTGCTTTTTGTGCCCTATTGGAAATAATATTAGGAGTTAAGAATATCTCTTCTCACCTACACAAGAGGCTGGCAATGTGGTGCTATGCCACAAAAGGCTCCAAATCCACTCTTCTGTGCACTTTTCAAAAGAAACCCATGTTCTCCATATTCCGCAGGTCTCCTTTCCTGAACAGCTACTTAGCAATAAGCTTTCTCTGTTCAGCTTGTCCTTGAGTTGGAGTGGTTGTTTTGTACTAGGATACAGAATATGTTAGAGACACGTTTTTCAGAAAGGTTGAGTCCCTAGAAGTACAACATCACTGTGCTGAAACTCAAGAGATTTGCATTCATGTTCTGACTCCTTCATAGAATCATAGAATCACCATGTTGGAAAAGACCTCCAGGACCATCAAGTCCAAACATTCCTATCAATGACTAAACCATGTCCCTCAGCACCTCATCCACCTCTCTTTTAAACACCTCTAGGGATGGTGACTCAACTCCCTCCCTGGGCAGCCTGTTTCAGTGCCCAATGACCTTTTCTGTCCTTGCCCTTAAGTACTGTCTCCCATGGGACTTTGCCAACCAGCCTTCTGAACAGTCCAAAGTCTGCCCACTGGAGGTTTAAGGTGGCTGTTCTGCTAATCCCTCTCCTTACCTCACCTGGAACTGAAAATTCTACGTCCTCCAAAAATCACATCACCCACAAGGCCTTCTCTGTTCACAACAACAGGTCCAGGAGGGCACTTTCCCTTGTCAGCTCTTTCATGAGTCGTGTGAGGAAGTTGTCTATCACACACTCCAGGAACCATCTTATACGGCTTCCTCTCTGCTGTACTGTACTTCCAGCAGATATTTGGAAGATTAAAGTCTCACACAAAGACAAGAGGTAGTGATCTTGAGACTACTCCCAGTTGTTTAGAGAACAGCTCATCAGCTGCTTCTTCTTGGCTGGGTGGTCTGTAACAGACTGCCATCACAATATCTGTCTCCTTGTGGGCTCCTCTAATTTTAACCCACAGACCCTCAATCCTGTCACCACCATAATCGAGTTTGAGGGTATCAAAGCACTCTCTAACATAGAGGGCTACCCCACTATCTCTCCTACCTTTCCTGTCCCTCCTGAAGAGTTTACCTCTGACTAGCCTGGAAGCCACTGGCTGAGTGGATGACCCCAGCTTCACCATCCATAAGGCAGGGATGAGAATCATCAGCTGTTTGTGTGTCGAACACACAGAAGCTGGGGGTGAGCAGTGCTGAAGAACAGTGAGGCATGATTACTAATTGCTTGCATGATTATTCCCAAACACATCCAGTCTCATAATATTGCCTTCATTTGGCACAACACTGCCTGCAAACACCGAGAGGAAAACATTGTTTTGCTCTAGTGTTTTATTGATAACTGGAAGGGGAGACACAAGCAGAATATCTGCATGGCCCCTGCAGACAAACAAAATCCCCACGTCCCACAGGTAATTACCATCTCCTAATTGGGTTTGAAAACAGGAGATTTGAGTCTGAATGCATGGAGTTTGCACCAAAATGAACAATTACTTGTCTGATGGATTTGGTGGTTTCGAAACACATCAGGAAGAGACTGAAACAGAGGCTGAACGGAGGCTTTACCTGTGAGTTTGCAGTAAGTCCTTACAGACCTCCACTAACAAGCTGGCCACTTTTACTAGTTGGAATCAGAATCCATACTCACCCCATTGTCATTTTTATCTGCCACTCTAGGCTCATTACATGAGTTTAAATAATGGCAATTAATATGAAAATTAAAATTGATAGCAAAATTAAGTACTTGGAAGGCAGTCAGTGCTCCTGCATAACTCTGGCATGTCTAATTACTTGCAACAAAACAGCAGTAACAACCTGCATGTTCCAGGCCAGCCCGTACCCAGCCTCAGACACCTCTTTCCTGCTGCAGTCCCCAGTGTGTCCCTTGCGTCTTGTGAAATGATGCTCCCCATTCCTCCCTGCTGGATTCACGCATCCCACTCCCAAGCCAAACTGGAGAGCTTTTAAGAAGCTGTGACAGTTCAGTCCCTTATCTTGTTGATGCATGCAAAGATTTTATAGCATGGCTTAACAGTGCAGAGATCAAAAATAGACACCAGCTTGCTCAACACCAGTGCCAACCTCTTCAAAAATTCTGGGTTTCTGCCAACAGCCCATTGAAGTCCTATGTCTGGTAGAGGAGGAGAGGAAAATCTCTAAACTTGCCCATGACCTTAAGGTTTCATTACTCTGAGGCTCGATTCACAAAATATCTACTTTGTCAATGCAGATGCTTTCAGAGTTTGTGTAATACTTCGAAGGCACAAGCTGTATACCAAGGTTAAAATATTATTATAAGCAGGGCTGTGATATCTTCCAGCCTTCACCCAGCAGCACTTGAAATGTTATTTGCACTGTGACAATAGCCTCTCACACTGGATCATCAGCAATGTCCAAACTTCCCACCCATGACATGCAGCGTAAAACTCATCTACTTGAAATGAGCTGGCAGAATGAGAATTATCCTCTCTATTTGCCATTACCAAGGCAGCAGACACACATTTTGCAAACAACCCTTCAGCAAGGGACTATGTCAGTTTACTGATACAATAATCAACATAAATCTGCAAAACTCTTTTGCTGACACTGTTGATAGGGAACAAAACAGAGTGTTAAACACACTCAGGACTCATTCCCCCATTGCAGCTTATCTGGAGCTGCTTTGCGGAGAGAATGTTGTGATTTTATGCTGGTGTATCCAATTTTATATCGATACCTGCTGCGTACGAGTGGAGCTATAACTGTGTTGTGCCCAACAGCTATCCTTGCTATGCACTATGCTGTAACCAGCTCCGTCGTATACTTATAAATGCTTCCAAGCAGTGAAACAACATCTGTATTGATCTAAAGAACATTTCATTGATTAAAGACTGCAGAAGAAACCATATGAAAGGCAGGCCCATTATTTAACAATGCCTTTCCAGTACCTGCGTTGGAAATAGAAAATTTTTTATCAAATGCCTCCCACTGAGATTACTGTAATGATGCAAAGTCAAATCGCTAAACTTCAGGTTTGCTTTGGGTTTCTCCCCTTTGATTCTCTTCTGTAGGGGGAGAGGAGAAATCTATAGCTGGAAAAATGCTTCTGGTTATTGACATTAAAAGAGTAAGACAGGATTAAAGTGAGTCTTCATACTTTCTCCTGTGAGATGATGCTCAGGTCTAGGATGAGAGATCAGCATGACTGAACGGCCTTGCAGGAAGGACAGATCTCCACCAGCCTGCGCTTTAACAGCTTTCACTGTGTTTAAAGCCCAATTAAAAAGAAATTGTGTCCTGTTGAAGGGCCACCCATCTTCTAGGCCTTACACTTATTTTTGCAGGTAGAGGTGGGGGATATGGAAGACAACCCTAGGAATGGCACACAAGGGGCAATTATCTGATTTTAAAGAAACCCTCCTGGCTAGTGTAGCTGAGTGTTTTCAGGTACAGCACGAAGCAGGAGTACCTTGGCGTGCAGGCACAGGGGATTAGCAGAAGGCTTCCTCCTGGCAGTAGCTGACAACTTACCATACCTTTTAGCTCACATCTTACATTCCTGTTCTGTTCCTGAAGAGGAATTCAGAAAACACTGTCTGACATCTCTGCCAGGAAATAGGAAGTGTAAATAAAACCCAACGACGTCTTGGGAAATTCCAATTCAAAGCTTTCAGACTCAATCTCCACACAGTTCTGAACTCCCCAAGACTGACGGAGTCTGTTCTTGTATGAGAAATCCAGTATCAATTGTTTTACCATTGATGTTGTGTTGTAAGGGGATGGTGATGAAAATCCAAGTCAAGAAATAGGATGAAATCATTACTTAGGGGACAGAAAGGAAAGAATGCATGCAGCAGTCTGACATTGCTTAATGAAGGTTTGGTGGGCTGCTGTGTTGGGGACACACTTCGAATATTTCTAGTTATATTTATTGTAAGCAGAGAAAAAACTAGTGATTTTGATATCACCAGAATGTTCATAGATTTTTGACATCTCTTTCCATGTCAGCATGGAACTCGAGGGAATGGCAGGGAGCTGTGCCAGGGGAGGGTTAGGTTGGATATGAGGAGAAGGTTCTTCCCCCAGAGGGTGGTGGAGCCCTGGAACAGCTCCCAGGGCAGTAGTCACAGCACCAAGGCTGACAATATTCCAGAAGGATTTGGCCAACAACCTCAGCCCCACGGTGTGAATGTTGGGGTGTCCTGTGCAGGGACTGGAGCTGGACTCAATGCTCCTTGCGGGTCCCTTCCAATTCAGGACATTCCATGATTCTGTGATTCAGCGTTGTAGATTTAATGCAGAATGGGAGACTCTGCTCTAGTTTTGTTAGGAAGCCTACTTTGAAAATGAAAAATATTACAGAAATACCATTACTGGGGCTGGAAAAGAATTTGTTTTCCCAGCCTGTACATTGTCTTTTTAACTTTCATCCCAAAGCACAGGAAACCAATTAGGTTTGGTTTTTTTCTTTGGTTTTGGTTTGTTTGGGTTTTTTTAATACCCACATATACATATCTATCTAGCATTTCTTGCAGACGTCCTTCCCATTTTTTGCTTTGTATTAATAACCACATTGAACATTGAAATGAAAAAAACCCTAGCCACTGATTTTGAGAGTTCTGTAATTTAAATTATTTTTGTAATAATTTCATCTCGGTATTTTCAGAAAATAAAAACACTTCATAAAAATTACTATCCAGACAGTACTGACTATTTCCTTACAAATTTCTTGGTAGTTCCAAGAATGTATTAAACTCCTCACTTTTTCATGATAACAAATGGCAGGGAACATTTTCAGAAGAGATTTTGTCCTTTAGAAATAATAGCATGTGAAACTGGGAATTTAAGAACAACTCGTTTAATGTGGGAAAACAACATTCAAGTGCTTTGTAAGGATAAGCTCAGTTTGAACACGCTCCCAAGTGGTGGGTTGAGCATACAGCCCGGATTCAATCTGGACTGCTCCTCCAGCGAAGCTGGAGATTCTCTTCTGACTGAGACACTGAACTGGGTCCCAGTTCAGCTGGGTGTATTTCCCAGACAGACCTCAGATACTCTAAGTAATTCTGAATAAATCATTTCCCACCTCCTTTCTCTATCAATGACTGAAGGATCAGCATCTATCTCTGCTTTACCTTCTATAATGGAATTAGGTCCATAGAGATTCTTGGTTTCTGGGGTACATACAATCCTCAGCCTAAAAAATCACACTTAGATGTAAAGGGGCAAGTCTGACGGGTAATACTGCAGGCTGAATGTGGGATCAGTAAATTCTGAAAGAAGTCTGAAGGACAGTGAGTATTTTATCCACAGCAATTTTGCCCCAGAAAGTGCACTGCTCAGCCCCAGCCAGAGCTGCTTCCGCAGCAACTCAATCAAACCAGGGGACTCAAAGGGAAGAATCTGTAGATAGAAATCATAGAATCATAGAATCACCAGGTTGGAAAAGGCCCACCGGATCATCGAATCCAACCATCAAGTCTAAACCACGTCCCTCAGCACCTCATCCAACTGTCCCTTAAACCCCTCCAGGGAAGGTGAATCAACTCCCTCCCTGGGCAGCCTCTACCACTGCCCAATGACCCTTTCTGTGAAAAATGTCTTCCTAATGTCCAGCCTGAACCTACCCTGGTGGAGCTTGAGGCCATTCCCTCTTGTCCTGTCCCCTGTCACTTGGGAGAAGAGCCCAGCTCCCTCCTCTCCACAACCTCCTTTCAGGTAGTTGTAGAGAGCAATGAGGTCTCCTCTCAGCCTCCTCTTCTCCAGGCTAAACAACCCTTTAGTCATGTACAGCCACTAAGGGAATGCCTGAGCTAATAGTGAGAATGCAATAAAACTGCAAAGATTCACCTCAGTAAAAGAGAGTAGAGGTATATTTACAGCCAGACATGAGGTCCCACCCCTAGTGGGTCTCCTTGTTGTGTTTAGAGGACCTGAAAATCCAAGTCAGAGTCAAGGACAGTGCTGAAATGCACTCTGGCTGTGCAGCCTGGCAAACATGCAGGCAAGCCCCTTAGGGATGCTTGGACCATTTAATGGTGGAGGGTAACGCAAATGGTGTGTTCAGAGCATTTACAAACCAAATTGATTCTCTCTTACTGTTTTGCTCCTAGAAGAAGACTTCTTTTCAGTTAGATACAGCTCATTAACTGCTACCATTGAATGGTTCTTATTTTAATTTCTTTGATCTAATTCAGACGGGTTTTTTCTTTTTCTGCATTCAGCCAGTGTGTAGGTTTTGGCTTAGTTAATGAAATATTTAGCTAATTTACATTAAAGACTATTAGAGGACATGTAGAAACATCCAGAAAGTCCAATCACTCAACACGCCGAACATTTTAATCTCATCTCTTAGAAGAGAAATGTTGCCCTGTGCAACATGAAAGCTAATGGCTCACTTCTTTGGAAAGTGCCTTGAAACACCTGAATGAAACCCCACAAATGTGGGGGTTTGGAACAGGGAGTATGGGGACACTTAATGGACCTGCAGAGGTTCAGCAGAGGTTCAGCTCTCCCTCATGCAGAGGGAGAGTCTGAGATAGGAAAGGCAATTTCCACTCTGGGCTCAGGTCCTCTGAGAGCTTCCAGTAGCTGGGACTTACAGGCCCACATCTGGAAATCTCAACAAAGGGACTAGAGTGTTTCCAAGTTTGAGATCTGTGGTACTCGAATCTAACAGGATGAAGTAAAGACAACTTTGGAAGGAGATGGTGTCCTTCCCCTGTGTAGATTTAACTCAGGAGGTATTGTCTATGCAGGGTATGTTCTCACAGGATCCAGAGAGATCCTGTGTCATTTTCCTGTCTTCTTCAGATCTGAACAGTTTGAAGGAAAAACTGTTTTGCCAGAGAAATCCATCTCCAGAGTGGAACAAAATGTTAACACATTTGAGGAACAAATAGGTCAGTGATGGACCAAGTATGGCCCCACGCAGAGCAGAAGGATGGATGGAAGTCTCTGACTGTGACAACCATTACTGTGCAAGAAAGAGGCAGGAATCACAACCATGTTTCTCTTCTTTTTCACTTGAAGTGTCAAAATCTCTGAACCAAACTTAGACCAGCAGTGCCATGAGTCAGAAGTAATAAACCGAGGGCTCCTATTAACTAAACAGAAGTTAGCAGCATAAAAACTAACAGCTCCTTTTATCTTCAGTATTTCCTGAGGCTTCCTCATGATTGAAAGGCAACTTTAAAACCTCTGTATTAGAAAGCACTGATAATGTAGGATTCTTAGTTCTCCTGATTCAGGAGAAGGACTGAGGTTTGTACAGGGAAACACACAGTAAAAACCAGGAAGCCCAGGGCAAACTTGCTACTTTCTCACTGTTCATCACAGGAGAGTCACAGTTACCCAACAGAACAAAGCTGAAATAACAAAACTGACCAGGGAAACACATCGGTTGCCAAGACTAACACCAACAACATTCCTATTCGAGTTTCATGGCACACGCCTGACACTACTGCACTTCAATTTTCTAAAACAGAGGCAGTCTCTGAAAGGGCTACACCAATAAACATCAACAGAAAAAAATCCATTGAAACCTTTTCCCAACAAGATCATAGAATCATAAAATAGTTCGTGTTGGAAGGGACCTAAAAGATTGTCTAGTTCCAACCTCCTGTGATGTACAGGGACACCTCTCACTGGATCAGAGGCTCCAAGGCCCATCTGACCTGGCCTTGAACCCCTCCAGAGATGGGGCAGCCACAGCTTCCCTGGACAAACTGTTCCAGGGCCTCCCCACCTTCATTGTGAAGAAATTCCTCCTTATGTCTAGTCTAAATCTGCCCCTCTCCAGTTTATACCCATTTCCCCTCATCCTGTCACTACAAGCTTCTGCAAACAGACTTCCCCTAGCTTTCTTTGTAGCCCCTTCAGGTACTGGAAGGTCACTATAAGGTCTCTTCGGAGCCTTTTCTTCTCCAGGCTGCACAACCCCAACTCTCTCAGCCTGACTTGCCACCAGGCACAGTTCCAAGGATCATGCTGAGGGGTAGAGCTTTACACCACATGCTGATACCACCACAATAAAGAACAAAATTAAGAGTGCAAAAAGCCTTTGGTGTCCAAATTTTTAGGGGGTCAGTTTATCTATTAAGCCACAAATGTTTCCAGTCGAATTCCTGTTGGTTTATATATGAATAGGGAAAGTTAAATAATTATGGGAAAGGTGGAGTCTAAGGCAGAACAATTGTTCTGATTATTTCAGCTGCAACCTCCCCCAAACTAGTCTCCAGTTTCATTGCAACTAAGCATCTGGGATTTTATTGTCATCATTTCTGGTAGTGAAAAACTCTTTCTATCCCGCTGAAGATCCTCCTCTGCCTCTTAAATCTCCCAGAGCATTGTAAATGTGGGACAATGTAACATAAGCCTCAAAAGAGGTCATTACTTAAACAAACAGATGGGGTCATTCTCATTTGTTTCATGGCAGCCATCCTCCACCCTTTGCTTTCCTTTGAGGTCGTTTTTTGATTGTCTTGTTTTGAAGCCAGGCAATTTGTCCCACACTCACTGCTGCTCATGGGCTAATTAGAATTTTAAAAGTAATTTAACCACCCTTTGCAGTGTGCTGTTAATTCCCTCCAGACTGCTGGGAACATTAGCTTCAGTGTTTGTTTATTTTAACTGACTCTAAAATAATCAAACACATTAGAGGTTGCACTGGATTTAGGATAATTCACCTTTAACAATAAATTCATTACAAAAGTAAGCATCCTACTTAATTAGCACTGGCTTGTGTTCATGGAGAACTCCACATCCCAAAAGACTGTGCAGCTGAATGGCAGGGGGGCAGAGCTCAGCACAGCAAGTGGCCAAGCCGGGGACACAGGCCTGCAGGGAACGATGCAGGATCACAGGGCATCTCCAGAGATCACCTTCTCATCACCAGCACAGGCTGGAGACAGAGATTCTGGGACACTTCTATTGCTGTCAGCTTTGCTGGCTGGACTGTCACTGGTGTGTGTGGGCTACCTCAGGCACAAGGTACACCCTGGTTTTCCCTCTTGCTGGCTTCAAGTTGCTTGGCTTCAAGGCCAAGCAACTTGGATCAGGTGCTAGTTTTGCACGAGAACCTTCCCTACCAGAAGTCAAATGCTGACCTGAGCCTGCAGACATATCCAGAAGAACCACACTACATCAAGCCTAAGCTTCACCTGCTCTCCTGCACCGTGACTTGCAGGGACCACAAAGGGACTGTCCTGCTCCCTGTACCATCACTCTGTGCTGCTATGGTGCCAGAAGGCACTGGGAGCTCTGAGCACTACTCCAANGGTTTAAGGGACGGTTGGACGAGGTGCTGAGGGACATGGGTTAGTGATTGATGGGAATGGTTGGACTCGATGATCCAGTGGGCCTTTTCCAACCTGGTCATTCTATGATTCTATGATTCTAAGGCTGCTGCCAGGCATCATGGCTCAGCCACTCACCCCGTAACAGAGGCTCTGACAGGGACCGTGTCACACAGGACCAGAAACCCTGAATCAGATCAAACACAGAAATGTTCTAATCCTCCTTACATTGCTACCTTTGACAGAAAATTACTATATGCAAATTGTGTAGACAGAATTAATTGTATAAGAAATAATTATGATAGAGCAGAAGCCTTCGCCAGGAATTTGGGAAAGAATTAAGTGGAAAAAAAAATAGTAGCAGTTTACAGAAAAGAATTAAAGCTATAATACATTCATAGTCTGTAGAGTCATTTCATTCATCTTCTTCTACATATCTCTCTGAAAAGAGGAACAATTGTTTGGAAAAAAATCACTACTACACAGTCCTGCACTTTGCAAATACCCTATTATTTGTGCAAACAAAAAGTTAGTGTCTAATTCTCAGTAAAGACTTGACACCACTTTCCACAATGAGCATTATTATAAGTAATTAAAACTGAACTACACTTGTCAGAGAAGTGCCTACAGGATACATCGGCGAGCGTTAACAACCACTTCTGTCTGGCATGTTAGCTTATGCTTTAACTCTCTGAGTAAGCCAGCTAAGACCATGAAAGCAGCTGTACCTGGGTTCATCTGGCAAAGTACCCTCTCTTCAACAAAGGTCACAAGCTGACACCTAGGGATGAGTAAGAACTGCACAAACGCATATGGCACTTCCTAAGTACTCTCACTGCCTCCAATTATTTTCATCTCAAGGAATCTAATATTCTTTGCCTATCTAACAACACTCATTAGATGTCTTCTCCAAATGCTGTTCAGGCTCTCTCTGTTCCCCTTATTCTTTTTGCAAATAGGCCAGGAGATTCACAGACCCACCGACACTTCCTTTTGCATCCATTCCTTTCCTAAAAACTCCTTATTTGTTATTTGCTTTTCTAGTAGCTATAGTGTCAAGATTATGGTTTCATGGAATTCTGAATTGTGGCACACCCTCTTCATACAACAAAACTACTTCAGAAATGAACAATGTAACTTCCTAACGTGGTTACCAGGACATCATTGTAGCTTTAAAGAAACAAAATACCTTGATACCACTGTAGCTGTACCTGTGATTGAGGATGCTCTAATTTAATTGTATGTTAGCATACCAGTTTTAGACTGAAACACTTAGCAAGGCACAAGCCAAAACCAAACACTCACTTTGCTGCTGAAGAAGCGCTGGCTTGGAGCAACATGAGTCTATCAGTACTGCTTCATCAGACCCAGTGTACCCTGCTCTGCTGACATACAATCCACTCTCTTATTCATCCTGTATTATTAATACTTAGTGCTTTTGTTTACCCACAAAAGAGTTCCTATACAGTGCTCATGCTCTAACATGTCAAAGTATTAATGAAGAGTTTCTAAACTATCAGACTGGCACTGAAAGTTGAGAAATAGTTTCTCCTTTAGGTTTCCATGGTTACTGCATCTCCAAAGTGCAATTCAAGTCATTTATGTCATAATTTGCTCCAGGTAGCTTCCCAAGCTGCCAGAGGAATTCCCCCTTTTGGACTAGCAAGTGTATGGCAGGGAGAGCCACTGTAACCCCAATTCTCCTCACTGGGTAGCTGTGCTATGGCCCATGATGGCTCTTGCCTTCAGTTCAACAGGACCTACACAGGCTTTTGAAGGTTTAACTCAGTTGTTGAAGGCTCAGACCTGGCCTGGCTGGATGCAATGAGATTTTGACCATGGCTGAATCAGCTTTCAAACAAGAGATATTTACTGATAGCTATTATAAATCCAGCATTTTCCAAGAGAAGCACAAAATCATAGAATAGTTTGGGTTGGAAGGGATCTTAAAAATCATCAAGTTCCAACCCCCCTGCCATGGGCAGGGACACCTCCCACTGGATCAGGGGCTCCAAGCCCCATCCAACCTGGCCTTGAACCCTTCCAGGGATGGGGCAGCCTGGGCCAGAGACTCCCCACTCTCACAGTGAAGAAATTCCTCCTTATGTCTAGTCCAAATCTGCCCCTCTCCAGTTCATACCCATTGCCCTTTGTCCTATCACTCCAAGCCTTTGTAAACAGTCCCTCCCCAGCTTTCTTGTAGCCCCTTTCAGGTACTGGGAGGTCACTATAAGGTCTCCTCGGAGCCTTCTCTAAGCTGAACAATCCCAACTCTCAGCCTGTCCTCCTATGGGAGGTGCTCCAGCCCTCAGATCATCTTCATGGCCTCCTCTGGACCCGCTTCAACAGTTCCATCTCCTTCTTACACTGAGTAGGAGTCCAGAAATGGACACAATACTCCAGATGAGGTCTCACAATAGAGGAATAGAAGGGCAGAATCCCCTCCCTCACCCTGCTGGTCATGCTTCTTTTGATGCAGCCCAGGATACAGTTGGCCTTCTGGGCTGCAAGCACACACTGACAACTCATATGGAGCTTTGAAAGCACAAGGCAGCAGACAGCACTGCAGGCTCAGGTCACTGACCTCCCAGGGCTCTCTTTGACATGCTCAAAGGCCTTCGGGGCATCACTGCACTTCTGCTAATGCAATGCTAAAGCTCCAGAGAGCCTGAGAGCCTAAAGCCAATGAGTAACCACTTAAAAAGCAGCATAAAGAAACATGAGAAACACGCAGCCGCTTGTAAAATGCACATTTGTAAGTGTAGCTGGCAGATAACAGAATAATAAGTGAAGACAACAATAACTATATATAAAAAATGTCTTTAGAAAGCTGAGATTACAGGTCTAACATATTTTCCAGCTACCTAGTCTCACAGACAATCCTGCAGTAATAAAAATCACCAAGGAGACAATTCAGACCCATGGGATCAGAGCCCGTGTAGCAGAGATGAGGAAGGCAGTGTATTACAGACTAAATCTTAATTAAATAATGTGCAGGCAGCAGGACACCATGGTTCAACATGTGCAACACGTTTGGGGCTCAGTCATGAAGTGGAAAGGAAGAGCTTCTACAGATCAATTTACTTGAAATAGATTTAAACGTCTATGCTTAAGAAAACTCTGTTATATATTCAGGGCTATAGTTCACTATCTCATCTCTCCCAGAGTAGAGTGTGTAGCTATAGGAATGGAAGGGCACTATGCAAAGCAGATGTTCTCCTTACAAAGAAGAATCATGCCCAATCAAGGTCAGATATACCTTAAATGAGACATAATTTTCAGTTTCTGAGATTCAGGTACCTTGAACGGCCAATCTCTGAGCTGCTGTCAGCTGAAAACCAGCCCTGCTCAAGCATCTGAAAGTCTAGGGGCTATGGCAGTCTATGTTTTTTAGGGGTTGTGGTTTTTAAAGAGTTAATTCAGACTGGAAGAAAGTACACTGTCAAAGGAGAAACACAGAGAGGTGAAAACCACCACGATTACTAAACACAGAAAATAACGTGATTTACTTCTTCCAAGTACTTTACAACAGTCAGTTAAAAATGTTTTAATTTCTGATCAGTCTAGCTATGGTTGTCTACAAACATATAAAATGGCATTATATGTCCCTTCTGGTGGATAAAATGGCAAATAGTTAACAGCATGCAAAAATAATCAGGGCAGCAAGCGGAAAAAAGCTCTTTTCTACTAGAATTTACACATGGAACCTAGAAAGAGAGACTAATTGCTCCCTGGGACCCTCTGATTAGCTAAATCTGACTTGTAAACAGCTGCAAGATCATGATATCAAGGAGTGGGTACCTCTGTTTTCTGTCTCACTGGCTGCTTGTGACACATTTTTCCCCTGATTTGAGCTGATTGGGCCTCTCATTTACCAATTAGGGGATGAGACTGAGCAGGGAGGAACGGAGGATGATTAAAAATCTGCTCTTTGCTATTTCTGCAACAACTGTGGACCGTTCTCTTCCAAATTAATTCTGGCTTCTGGCTGGCAAGCTTACTGGCAATTGCAATATCATTCCCCAAGTGCCAGAGTGCATCAGCTGTACATGTGCTGTTTGTGGTCCATCTGCAGGAAATGCGACGTGCCAATTGCTTTTGGGTGGGTTGGGAGGGGGATGCGGCACCATCGAGCACGTCACTGAGCTTTCCTACTCCTCCCACCCAAGTGGATAAGGTCTCAAATGACTGTGCTTGAAAACAGCTTTGGCAATTCAGCCTGCTTCCAAATACCCGCTGTTGCAAACAGGTCTGGTAACTAAAGCGTCATGCTTGAAATGGGAAGATGGTGGCAATGAAACCTTTTCATTGCTTAAACCTAGTTATAATGTGAGCCAGGAGTCCTGGCAGGTGATGCTGTGGGAAGCGTGTTTGCTTTCTGCTTGTCCGCTCTATCGCTTGAGCTGGGGTAGGGTGCAAATGAACTGAACCCACACTCAGGAAAAAAAAGTTCAAGCATAGCTATTTACAGTTCACCCTGAGTCAGAAGAGACATAAACCACACATCCATGGGAAATCCCTATTCTCCGCTGGGCAATTCTTGGGCACAGGACTCCCACAGGAAGGCTTTAGGCCAGTTTCATAACCTTTCTAATCCCTATCTTGGGAGGGAAGTAGAGCTGCAAGGAGAAGAGAGCTTCAGAATAAAACTTTTTTTTTCTGAGTAATTTTGTCATATCCTCTTCTCTTTTTTTTGGAAAACTTATTTTCCAGAGAGAGAAATGCTATATTATATTTTATGATGTCACAGACTTTTTCAATGTGAGAGAATACATTAGATGAGTAACAGCACAGAGGTAGTGATGCCAACCAGAATTACAGCTCACTTCTCTAGCTGCAATTCAGTGAACAGGTAAAGTGAGCCGAACAGCCTTACTGCAGCAACCGAGCCCCATTTGTCCCTCCCTAATTTGTCTTAACTAATTTGTCCCAATAATTGTCATAACTGGCAAATTCGGTTCAGGAGAGACTCCAGGGGAAAACTGTTCAGAGTTACCAGAACAAATTAAAGTGAGCTGCCAGAGTTGCAAGGGGAAGCTAACAAGGCACCTGCCTGCATTATGCTTGGAGCGAGCTGGAGCTGTCACTCTTCCACTCTTGAGTACTCTCATTTGAGAAAAGCAGGAGATCTTGAGTGCCTCTTGTCCTCCGTGATTGCATCTGCACTCTAGTGCTGCCAGCCTCTTGGAGTCTGACTAAGCCCCGTGATAGCTGAGAGCTTGTTTGCTGTTTTCTCAGCGTACGTGGGGTTGATCCATTTCTTTCTCCTTCTTTTTAGCCCCTGTTTGCCTTGCCACGGCTGAGAGCAGATGCACACAGATACCGCCTGACATTGTCAATGGGGAAATGATGTCAAACACTGGTACTTGTAATGTTGACTGTGGCTTAAGCCAAAAGCTGCAGCAAGTGGCCTGACTGCACAGCACTGAATTAAAATGTTGCGCTTATTCATAAGCTTCTTTGACATTAATATGAATAAAATGGCAATAAGCTTATATTTTATATGCTGTCATTTCACTCTGCATGACTAGTACTGTAACTTTGTATGCTCCCACTACACTCATACAGATTACACTTACAAATTGCCCCTCTGAATAAAGAGCACTGTGCAGGGATGACAAGTATTGATTTTCAATCTCCTTCCAAAATGACTCTATCATCGCAAGTAAGTCAGGCAATTTGCCTCACTTTACACTTCAGGCTATAGGCCTCAGATCACATTGACAGGCTTGATCCTTCAGGAGATGTTTAATTAGAAAAGAAATGAAAGGAATTACTGTAAATCAGCACTTACTCAGCGGTGCTATGGAATTTGTAAAGCTCCTTCCTCCCCGCTCCCTCTCATATATAAGCACCCTAATTTATCCTCTTATCCTTACCAGGAAGTTCGAGGTGGTTGTTTCACAGAATTAAAATCGCTGCCTTTTCTCTAGGAAACACCTCGGCGTGATGACGCCTGCGTTTTGCTCTTTCCCGACAGCTCCTCCCGTGCTGGTGCTGCAATGAAGAAGGAGCCTGTCAGCTCTCCCCAGGGCTGACACTGAACCCCAGCCCCAGCAGCCAAACCAACAGTGCCACACGGTTACCTGGCATTTTCAAGCTATGTTTGAACCCCATGATGACTGATGTGCAGTAAAACAACATCTTACTGGAGAGGAATAACACTACTGTGAAATGCTGTGAGAAAGCCACCCCTGCTGCTCTCTAACACCAGCTCAAGGGCAGCCCCACTGCTGCTCTGGGACAGAGAAGGTTCCCACCAGCTCCAGGATTCAGATGAAGTCATGGGTTAAATACATATCTTCCATGAGCGATTGCACTTTTTGACACTTCACAGTGCTTTTGGGTTGCTGTGAGGTGGAGGTTTCATTTTGCCTTTTTTAAACAAACCTCAGGTTCATAGGCTGCTTCTCTCTGACCTGTGCCAAATTCTTTCTCCGTTGCAAACTCACATGTTTGCCTGCTGGGGAAGGCAGTGCTCCCAGCCCCCTGCCTTTCTCCTCAAGCCCCACAACAGGCTAAAGACCATGAGTCCTGCCACTACATCGAAAGAGAGCCAAACCAGCTGCACATGAGGACACACGGCCACTGAAGCAAGGCTCTTCCCACCCACCAGAGCCCTGCTCCTCCCCATGGCCCTTCCACAGCCACGGAGATGGTGGAAAAGCCATTAAGTCCTGCCCACCTGAGCCCTCTCCTGGCATCGAGTGTGGTACCCACATCACCCAGCCATGGAAGAAATGCTCACAAGTCCTGTTTCCCCAAGACAGTGGAATTCAACTTAAAGAATCATAGAATAGTTTGGGTTGGAAGGGACCTTAAAGATCATCCAGTTCCAACCACCCTGCCATGGGCAGGGACACCTCCCACTGGATCAGGTTGCCCAAGGCCCATCCAACCTGACCTTGAACCCCTCCAGGGAAGGGGCAGCCACAATTTCCCTGGGCAACCTGGGCCAGGGCCTCCCCACTCTCATCATGAAGAAATTCCTCCTTATGTCTAGGCTATATCTGCCCCTCTCCAGTTTATACCTGTTCCCCCTCATCCTATCACTACAAGTCTTTGTAAACAGTCCCTCCCCAGCCTTCTTGCACCCCCTTCAGACTTACCTATTGCCTCAAGCTCTGTAGCCCCGGTTCGACATGACCAGAACTGCCGCACATCCACACCAGGCAGCTCAGGCAAAGATGCAGACACCCTGGTTGTGCATCCACCAGAGAGCTGGTACCTTCTGGACAACACAATCCTCCCATGTGGCAGTGTCCTCTTGGTCCTGGGATCACAAGATCACCGCTGCGCTGCTGCATGCCAGGCTCTTACAAAAAAACCACCAACCAGGCAGCCGTGAGTCTGAAACTCCTCACAGCACAGCACAGGTTCTTAAAACCCAGGTGTCTGCAGGGAACAGATGGCATGGAGTGGGAAATCCTGGATGTGAGGTAGGCTCGCTGTAGTGTTTTTGTAGCAAGGCAGTTCGTAGTTGTGTGAGCGATGTATCAGCCTTCCCATCTGAAAGGGCTACAGGAACAACCCCTGTGCTTTCAAAGTACTTGTTAAAAAAGGAACATCTTGAAGCTAAAGAGAAGGATGTAACATCTGTGACTCTGAAAGAGGTTTTAAAAAATTGCCTGTGGTTGGAATGCGGCAGGGAGGAAAAAACCCTCCAACAATTTTATGAAAAATAGTTACAAACGGTGAGTGGAATCATCCATCACCTTGTATAGATTACTTTTTCTTCTCTTCAGTGTGAGAAATGAAACCACTTGTTTATTGTAGCAGTAGGACATGGAGAAGTACTTTCAAAGCTCCCAGCTGGGCCCCGTCTACCACTCACTATGGAAGTGACAAAAAAATCACCCAAAAAGCACCAGCCAGCAGGTTCAGATGCCAAGGCTACATGTGACTGGTCTTGCATGTGCAGTTCAGAAGTGCTTGAAGGAGGGGAGTTCTGCCTGAGTTGCTTTAAGCATCACGGATGCAGGTTCATTGGCCATGTCAGTGTGGATGGTGCAGAGGAGGATCACAAAGCTTCTCCGAGAGCACTGCTGCAGACTCTGCCGCGATGTGAAAGGGAAGCATGCTTCTCTTTGAGTCAAAGACAGCAAAATCCTACAAACCACTTCAGATTAATTTCTATTTTTGCTGTAAAAAGTCAGAAAAAGGTCACTTTATTTTTATAAATGCGTAGAAAATGTGAAACATCTGGAATCTTCAATATTTCTTTGAACACAATGTTGTTAGTGTAAGCTCAGACAAGCCTATGAACTTTAACTAGTGCTTTGCTGTTAATTGGGGTCACCAAGGTCACCCAGCTGACTTGGACGTCTTCCTTTGGCGTTGTGAGGAATTCTGGCTGCAGAACAGCCTACTTGCTCTTGACAGATATGGTTTGCCAGCTGACTATGCACAAAAGCTTTTAATAAATAGATTGCGTCTCATTTTAAAACATGTGCTAAATTGTTGGAGTCAGCAGAGGAAACATTGGGTGGATTTTTTTTTTCCCTGAATGAGTCAGGAGTTTAGAGAAGAGGAATCACTGTACTAAATAATAATAATAAAAAATACAACACTATGAACTACTTCAAAAATACTCCATGATTAAAATATACTTTTCTACTCAGGATTCATTAGGACAAGAACTAAACACACAAAGTGAACCTTCTGTGCTTTACTACTACCATTAATAATTTCCAAAATTTCTGACTGCTTCACCCATTAGTTCTGGTAGTAAAAAGAAAAGCTTTGATTTCTAGTGGTCGCAGCTAAAAAGACCAAGTTGTTCTGTGAGCAACAAAGCTAATGGAGTCAAGGCTCCTATGGAGTTGAGGTTTTTGTTCCTTGTTTCCTTTCTCTTTCCACATAGAGTGAGTGCAGCCTCCTTATGTGTCCTTTGTGAGAGCCACGCTGAAGAAGACCGGCCAGCCTGTGCTCCCCAAGCACAATACGTAGCAATGGAGATCTGCTTGTCTTTTTCCTTGCACAGGGGTTCACTTGGGTCCCTACTCTAGCTTGACACTAATTGCCATAGCAATATAATTATCTTTATCTATTCCTATGTAAAATTTTATAGGCTACCAGGCTCATAAGGGCATAAATTTCTGGGGTTTAGGTTGGCTTGATTGTTTTGGAGGAATATTGATAGTGTGGTCCCAGACCTGTTTTCTTTTGCAGATTAGGTCACTGGACTTAAACAGCTTGAGTTTCTACTCATTATCCTGGGAACTTCAATTATATTTTCAGAACATTCAGGAATGACTAATGCTTCCTTGCTATCAAACAGCAACTTTACACGTGGGGTTTAAAGAAGTGTAATGCACTGAAGGGAGCCAGAGTGCAGCAGAACTGAACAATCAAGCGTACGCAAGAATTTAGAGGTTGGGGTAAGAGAACAACTGGATCTAAGTATCTTTCCACAGCTGTGGAGGGCTGCTGAGGTAGCTACTACTCACCATCTCATTCTAAAAGGATTTGAAGTCTCTAGGACTGCATTGTCTCTCCCACAGTCAGTCATGGCTTTGTGCTGGGCAGGGCTCTCCCACACTCAGCATCGTCCTCAGCCCCAGTGTGCTGGAGACTCTTCTTGCTGCAGAAGCTATGATAGCATCCAGCTTGCAACAGAGGGAGGGCGTGTTTCTTGCTGCAGCTTCTGGTGATGTTTTAGCTCTTTTGGAAGAGTAGCAGCAGCCTAGAATTTCCTTCACGAGACCCTGTAACCAAAGCAGACCCATTCTCTCTGGGTCTCTTTCACAGTATGTCAGCAGCTTGTTGCCTCTAACAGAGTGGCCACACTAAGCAGGTAACATAAACTTAGTTCTCCTATCCAGGCACTCCCAAGCACCAGTGCAAATACTACTTTACAGCTGCAGAGAACACATAATTTCAATAAAACCATCACAGCTTCTTTTATGCAGATGAGAGCTCAAGTGCCCTTCCTCGCTTGCACTCCCTTCCCTCCTGGGCTGCTGCCGTGGGACCGTCTCCTCTCTGTCCACTAGGAAGTACCAATAGAGAGGTCCCCTCTTGCTCCTTTTTCTCAGGGCTTTGCCTTTCTAACTGTACAAGAACATACAATGAATAAAAGAATAATAAAATCTTGGCACTTCCTTAGGATTGTTTTTCAACCGATCCCTGCTGTGTTATGTGCAGCCTGCGACTGTAAAGTCATTTTGTACTTATAAATATTTTCTGTTAGAAAACAGAATGCTTTAGCCAGTCACTTATTTTCAAGTGCTTTGTATTTTTTAAATACTTTTTTATTTAAAAAATCTATTGATCTAAATATGCTGAATTTTCAGTGCAGAAGTTATTTATAAATTCTGCAAAAGAGATTACAATCATGCTTAATATAAATCCCTTTTTTCTTTTAAAGCTCTTATGATGTAGGTACAAGCTGTACTACACAATTGGGGAAAATGAGGACACAGGGAAGCTAAATTACTGAAGACCATGCAAAATTAGCAACAGTACTGATTATCATTAAGTATTCTGTTGCTGTTATCTCAGGAAAGGGGAAAATGGAAAGTGTACATTCATTTCAAAAGCTTAAGATCACTGAAGAAGGAAAATGCTTTCTGGTTGTTTGGCAGGAATGACTGTTGGAGGGCATCGCTGCGACTCCTTTGCAGTGGGACAATTGTCAAATTCCATTCCTCATGCTGCTATTTAGGTGGTTTCTTGCCTAAAAGCATGCCCTGGCCCTCGATTCACTTTGGTGGGTCACCGGTAGAATCATAGAATCATAGA